>LPNX010346742.1:156830-199374 GCA_001517045.1 Pseudotsuga menziesii | reverse complement strand
AGAGTTTTTCCCCTCTTTGTTTTGTTCCATCCTGGAACCCACACCACCACTATGGCTTTTCATGCTCTCAGCCTCTTTCACTTCACCATGAATGCTGGACCAATCCCTCTTGGTCATGAAACTTAGTGTCTCTGGTCTATTTCAGACCTCTCAACCATGGAGTCTCTCCACATGGTTTGTCTCAGTGGCTAAGACCTCCACAGTATTACTAGCACCTTTTTCATTACCACTCATTATGAGCTCTCTAGGACAGTCACATGTCCACATGCACCCCTAGGATGCTCTCATAGTCCTCACTCCCAACGATACCTATATCCAAACATTGAATAGATTCACATGTTTATTTTATCCTCATTGGTTTTATCTCTAGAACAAGAGCTTAAAACATCATAACCAAATCATATACACATGTACATTCATAAGAAAAATAATCCAATACTTATCTGTATTGTGCATTTCCTCGTTGGTCAATAGGATCTTGCTTCACTTTGCAAGCCTTAGGATCGCCTATGGACTTGGATGTTAGGTCAGCACGCAGGCTACTCCACAACATCAATAATTAATGTCCAGCTAGTACAACTTCACGCCGACTGGGCTTGGAACTTTACCATGACCATTTCCAGGTCCAACATCTACTATGGATCCCCAGGCATATAACATCCCAAAATACACTTATACCAACAATAATGCACACTTATATCAACAATACACTTATACAAACAATAATGCACACTTATATCAACAATAGCCCTTACTCTGCAACCCCTCACAATAACCGTTCACCTTTTCTCTTTAGTGTGCAACACCAAATTGCATCTATTTAGCTTGACAACATAAGAAATATAAGCAAACTCATTGGTGTTATTTCTCTTGAACTGTAATCATATTTCATATCATTCACTATCAAATATTGAAACACCAGGAGTGCATCCACTCCCTAGGGTGTAGTCAATATTGAAAACCCTTTCATGACTCGACATCAGAGAAGTGTGCACCCTTTCTCGATGTGTGCCATGTAGGCCCTACTCATACTCAAGCAATCAGTCATAATGGAAATAAAATCAAGACATGTTATGCATATTGAATTTAACAATTTGACATGCGTATTCTTAGCTAGGGTCACATAACACTTATCCATTTGTCGACGCAGTATTCCTTCATTAAGGAGGAATGGGGCTCCCTTCTCTGAGTTGACAGTCCCTCAGTTAGCTATCCCAACTCCTTTTTACATTTCATATCCACACATGTCTTACCGACATAATCTATACCATCTCACTCTTGTTGCTTACCAAACATGTAGTGCAGATGAGACATTTCCAAAATGTCCAATAGAGTTTCACCCGAAACCCATTTCCAAGGTAAGGGAAAACCTTCCCATGAAGTTTGGCTCCTGTAGGCCATCACACATGATCTTCCTGCTGTGTGTACCCATGGAACATTCATCAAATAGTCAAACAGTCAATCGTTATCTGATAATACAATCCAAATTGATTGTTCCATAACCAAGCAATGACATTAGTAATAAAATTCAATAGGAATTTGCAATTCTGTCTACTACAGAAATTAGTTTGCTTGGCAACGAGGTGATCCTCAATTGTGGGTCTCTTGTAAGTAGCACCACTATCCCCATTATAATTTTATGCTCACTAGCATAATATGAATACCCACTTACAATGCATCCTCCTGACACAATCTTATGCAAGCCAATAGTGATTAGTAGTTTTCAGCAATTCCTTAAATCCGAAATTCATGACTCAACTTTAACAACCCATTATGCATACCAACTATTTTCACCACCATGAGACTCTTCTCATAAGGTTTGGCTCTTTCACATGGTAGATTTCGGTCTTTGTCATGGTCTTACCCACGTTGCCATGCTCTAAATAATCTACCTGAAACCCGAGCTTCAATAAACCAAACAATTGGTAAGTTTGGATGCATATAACCTTTTCATTGCTGCAACTATCACTGAGGCATTTTCAGAATTTATAAAATTCAAAAACTTCTAGCTGTTAATCACATCAATATTACCAAAACTCATTTACTTCATGCAACCATTATCATACTAACATTTGCAAGGTATAGTCACATCATTCATGCAATTAAATGAAATGTTTAGATACTCCTTACTTCACAAGAATATCATTTGTACCACCTTGCTCTTCCATAGAGCATTCCTAGCAGCCAATTGGTCATGACTATCCTCTTTATGCACTTACTATCCTGCATTCATAACAGCCTTTGAAATGGTTCCTGAATTGTCATCAATTCATCATTTCAGCCATTAGTTATTCATAATATCACATGCACTCATCTCAATGCATTCATGCAATGCATCACAACATTTGCACCTATACTTATGCAATCAGTCACTCACACCCTTCATACACATCCATTCAATGCATGACTACAAGATTCATAAAATCTTTTTAATGCATATCCATTCAATGCTACCTTGCATCGATTCAGGACTACTATGAATTCACACATATCAAGAATGGCCTAACCATGACTTCTTCATATAGGATGCATGACTATAATCAAGATCATCAGTACTTACTTTCCTTGGGATACTACGCTATATACAGGCATGCCACATTTCTATATGAATGTAGTATAACATTCAAATATCCACATGGTATGAGGTCTCTTACCTTTACCACTCCATGGAATTTGTCATAATCAAACTCTTACCTTCATGGGTCCTACTTACACCCTTGGCATGACCAATTTGGTTGGTCTTTTGCAAGAGATTGCAGAATTTGATCACCAACGTTTGATTATGGTCTTGTTGCCTCATCCCTTCTCCAAAGGGTTGCTAGTCATATTCGTCAGCATCAGCAACATATTCAGCCAGGTCCATGTTGTCGTTGGTTTTTCCACTAATGCCAACACCAGTGCAATAACTATAATTAGTGGTTCATTATAAATGTATAATCCTTGATATCCTATGTATGCAAAGAATATCCTCATACATTTTAGGTATAAAAATTAGGAAACGTAGTTATAATCAGTAGGATAGGGTTTAAGGAAACTTCCCTTTTCAAGTCCCACATCCTCGCATGGAACTCCTCTTCCACACAGTAGCTGGTTTGACTTCATGGTCTTGCTACCTCTAGGCATGCAATTCCCAGATTTGTCCATTTGACAATAGCGGCCATCATTAGCACTTTGCTACTCTATACTTAGATTCTGGTGACTTTCCCTTGTTCTCTATTGGATAAGATTTCCAACGCCTATCCACATGATTCATTCCGACCCCGGGTGTGAAAACCACACCACTTCTAAAAATGAAAGTTTTCACCAATTTTAGGCAAAACACACAACTATATTTTGGTCTGGAATGCTAACTTTAGCCACCTAGGATTTTCTTCTCCTTTTCAGCCTTGAAGCTGTTGAAAGACTACTGAGAATTTCACTGAAAAACCCCTGAAATCTCTGAAAAATCCCACTTGAAAACTCAAAATTTTCCTTTATTAAATTGGGTCTCTTCCCAACTATCATTCTGACATTTTGGTAGTCAGAACAACTAATTTCCTCCACTTCTCATGGGTGGCCATACAACTAACCATTTTCGCTATTCATCTACACTTTCGGACTTCATCGATGATGCCAAAGGCTATCCTTTGGCGGTCAAACAAATAATGTTTTTCCACCGTTTCGGATCCCCATCCATCTAAGCTTCCGAGTCCTTTATCAATGCTGCAAAAGCCATCATCGATGATCGAATCCTCTACCTATCAGATGGATAGTTATATAAGCTTCCGACACTCCAGTGGTTTGATCTTCATCTTTCATCTAATGGTCATTGGCGGTCCAATCAACTAAATTTTTCTGACGTTTCGGTTCGATCCTCCTTTGGCTTCTGACGTATCGACAAACCGATCCTCTAATTTTCTCTGACGTGTCAATAATCCAATCCTCTAAATTTTTCCAATGTTTTCTGTACTTAGAAAAAATTTCGAAAATTTTTCTTCTTCCTTCCACTGCCGCATCAGCTGCTCGATCGTCTAAATTTTTCTGACACTTCTAGCTCTTTGGAAAAACTTCTCCCTTAATCCGCCACCACATTGGTTTCTCAAACAACTAAATTTTTCCAACGGTTTCCATACTTAGAAGAATTTTCAAAGTTTTCTCTTTCTACTTTCTTCCACCGACGTATCGACACCCTCAACATCTATTTTCTGCCGACGTCTGCCACTGCATCGGCGATATAAATGACAAAGTCTCGTCGATGTCTTTAACACTTATGAGAATTTTGGCGAAAAATCTTTCTTTATCCTCAGCGCTTTCACCTCTTTCCTGTTGCCGTATCGGCGTTTCCATTACCTAACACTTCGCCGCTCAATCAACTAATTTTCTCTGATCCACTTCACAAATCTTCGCCGCTCCAAGAAATTGATTTTCACTGATGTATCAGCTCAGACTTCTTCTAAATTTATCCGATCAAATCACCTAACTCCTCCGCTACTTATTGGTGCCTCGAACAACTAAGTTTTGCCGACATATCAGTGGCCTTTGGCTGATTCCCTCCACAAATGTGGCTCTGGCTTCCACTATTTTCCACCGATGTATTGAATGTCCTTCCATCTAAATGTGTCGACATTTCGGCAATCTTCATCATATTTCTACTGCTTCGTTGACTCAACCATCCTTTATCCCCCGTTGATCCATTCTTATCCATTGGTGAACACTTCCTCTATCCTTTGCCGGTCAAACAACTGTTTGCCGCCGTCGCCTGGAGCTACTGTTTACTAACACCCTGGCATCAACGACTGGAAGGATTAGTGCATTGGTGAGATAGTTGAATAAGAAGCCGTAACGACGGCTCGTCAACTTCAATCCTTTTTCTATCAGTGAACTAATCCACTAGCATTTCCCGATGTTTTCTTCACTTAGGTAATTTTTTGCGAATTTTTCCTTTTTGCCTTCCACCGTGTTGGCTATCAGAGCAACTATCCGTCAGGTGGATAGTCCATTACTCAGCCGCAACGGCAAACACATCATCAACTACATCTTGTTGATGTTCATTGGCGATGAATACTGCTAACATGCTTTGATGGCCGACGAAGTCAATACTTAGAAAAATTTCATAACTTCTGCGCCATCGGCAGTCAGAGGCTCTACTCATCGGAGGCATTGTGGTCTATCCATCCGTAACGACAGCGCTCAATCGGCTAAGCATCGGTGATCCATTTTTCTAAGTTTGTCGATGTGCTGACGACCAAACACTTAGAAAATTTTCTGAATTTACCTCTCTATCTCCCACCACTTTGGTCGTCGGATCAACTATCCGTCGAGTGGCCTTCCCACTAAGTGCTCTGCTGCATCGGAAGAACTTGTCACTAAGTTTTTCGATGGGCCGATGATCTTGGCACTTAGAAAAATTTCTAAATTTTCTTGCCACAATTTTCTAATTGCTACTTGGAAAAAGGAAACCTGCCTCTGCTATCTAACCTTTCATGGCCCATTCAGGCCCATGTTGCAACCTTTAGCTCTGATACCACTCTGTAACGTCCCCAACCCTCTAACCAGTGAAGAGGACGCTACTAACATCAAACATACAGTAAAATAGACCTTCATTTACATACCAATATGTATAATCCTTCACTTACATAGCGGAAGAAAAAATACACACATTCAAGCATAGCACATGTTCATCATATTCATTCCTCATTACACATAAGTGCAGAAGTAAAATGGACAAGAATACTCATCTGATAAGAACTCGTCCCGCAACCAGCTACGTCACCACAACGTTCCACCCAACCATAGGCCAGCGTCCTCATCAATATCTCAGCAACACTACCACCCTCGAGCTAAGCATGATTCCTCAATGAATAAGGGTCAATGCAGGCTTACACATAGCCAAGGTTTGCCAATCAGCCAAACCCACATAGTAGGGTTTTACCAGGTCATCAAGGATCTAGGAAAGGCTAAATGCTAAGCTGGTGGCCTCAACATTAGTCTTCTCAAGCATACCCAGCCTCTAATCCCACTCTCAATAGTTCAAAGACCAACCACTGCATACCGCAGCAAAACAATCCATTCACAGCTCTGTGAAGAAGGCAAAGACAACTGGGTGACAATCCCAAAAAAAAGGTGAAACACAGTTCAGGTCCACAAGACAACTCAGGGTTTTTCTTGGCCCTAGAGTGTCCAAAACAACTCAACAACAACCCAAAACCAAGGTACATCAACAGGCACAAATTCACAATGAAACGATGGCAACATTATGCAGTCCACAATTGGGAAAGAAGCCAAAATCCCAGCGTGGATAGAGGAAAAATTAGTTAACGAATGTGGAAATCAAAAACCAACCAACATCCATGAGCCCACAGCACACACAATCCTCAATGTAATGGCTGGAGAACTTACATAGGCAGAAAAGGGGAAAGAACAAACTCTCAACCTGTGCGCAAAGGGAAAAGACACAGCCCAGGAAAAACATGGAAGAAAACACAATGGTCTACAGCTCACGATCCACCACAAAGGATGGAAAACAATACATAGCTCAATAATGCCAAAGGAAAACTGATTCTCTGTGTGAATGGAAGGAACAACACCACAGACCGACAAACAACGTGAGAGAGGCAAAAATGAACCCCCAAACAAGAAATTGCACCCCTCCTTAACTCGGTTCTGCATGAGGAAGATTAACCAGCCCCCTACTGCATGTCCCTGTGTAAGAGTGAACACCCCAAAATCCACCAAGAGTGTGCGTAGTGATGGTTCCCTTACCCATGTGAAGGTGGGGAGAGGACTGGTGGAGTGAGCGTGTGGCAAATACTGACAATCCTACCACCCTTCACTTCCAGCAATTAAATGCCACAACAACTTAGCAAAACATTAACAAGTTGGTTGGATGAGACAAGGGAAGCTGAGAAAAATAGACAGGGTAATGACATGTAGCTTTTTTCCCCATGACTCAAGGTTCATCATTCCCCCCCTCCCCCTTATCCTTTGGAATCATGACCTTTTCATTTTAACGTTGCATCATCATAGCTGGATGTAGGTTTATTTTAATTGATGTGCGTATTTACATGATGCCAAACTATAATGTGCCGAATAGCACGATTTACCATCGGCAACTATCCCTATTGCCAAAACTTACACAACCAAATTGATGGTGGGGATTTCTCCTTTAGCTCCTCACCACAATTAATTACATTATCTACATCATGCAAACGGGGTCAAAACCAGGGTGTTACACACATCAACTAAGAAAGGTATATTCATTTGCTTTTATTTTTAATTTCTAATATTGTTGTTTGACTTCTTCCACTTGATTTGTAACGTCCCCAACCCTCCGACTGGTGAAGAGGATGCTACCATGCCATTAACCATCTGGTCAAACCACCCCATGAACATGAACATATATAAAACTGAATTGCTTGAAACATAAAACATGCTAAGATGCATAATAATTCACATACACAGCAGAAGCAAACATACATTCATCCATTCAACATGTTCATTATAATTCATTAACAGTAATTATGATTGCAAAAACAAAATGGTCAAGAATACTTATCTTATAAAGAACTCATCCCACAACCAGCTACGTCACTGCAACGTTCCACCCAACCATAGGCCAACGTTCTCCTTAATCTCTCAGCAACGCTGCCACCCTCGATCTGGGCATGATTCCCCAAGGAATAAGGAACAAACAGGCTTACACATAGCCAAGGATACAAAAATCATAGCCAAGCCAACACAGTTGGGTTTATCAGGCCATCAAGGAGCTAGAAAATGCTAAATGCTAAGCTGGTGAGCCCATTGAAGAGCTAAGGACACCTACACCAGAACTAGCTAGACTTCTAGGACACCCACACACACCCAACACAAGGAAATCAGTCCCTTCTCTGCTACACAGTCCCTCTAGCCCTAACCTCCCTTTCGGTGCTATTCAGGGGTTGTGGAGAAGAAAGCTAGCCCTCTAGATATGTCTATGTGGTTCCCAAACACACCAGGTTTTTCAAGCAAACCAAGCCCTCATCTGCACTCCAATACAGTTCGAAGACCAACCACTGCATGCATGCAGCAAAACAAGCTATTCATAGCTTTGTGAGAAAACAAAGGAAAACAAGGTGACAACCCAAAAATGGTGAATGCAGCTCATGCCAATAAAGGAGATTCAGAGTTGTCCTTGGCCCTAATGTGGCCAAAACAACTCAGCAGCAATCCCAAAAGGTAATTGCATCCATGGAAAATGAACAATTGTGGGAAAAACCACAACCCCGATCTCAACAATGAAGTGACGGGAAATTACACAGTTCAGAATCGATAAGGAAAAAATACACCCACACAATCCACCAAATCGGTATGGAAAACACCTATACACATAGAGATCGTGTCCTGAGGCTACCCTTCCAGCTTGTTGCGTGAAGAAAAACCAGGAAGAATCATGTGCATGAAGAATGAAGAGAGAACTGTTCCTCTACATGAAGATGGGCCAAAACGATGGAGAGAGTGGGAGTGTCGAAGAATCCTTTCCCACGTGAAGTGGTGGAGTCTACTGGTGGAGTGTGCATGTGGGAAAACTTGCCACCCACCACTACCCAGCAATAACTACCCCCAACTAACGACAGAAGCATTTAATGGGTGGTTGACACATGGATTTTTCCCATAGTCTCAAGGTTTAACAATCCCCCCCCTTATCCTTAGGAAAAATCATTCCCTTTTCAATATAATTGCATTGACATAGCTGGTTGGGGTTCATTTAATTAAAAATGCATATTTACATGATGCCAAGACCAATATGTTCCATATCTCATGATACACCATCGGCAACGATTCCAATCACTGAAACATAACCAAACCAAATCGATGGTGGGGGATTTTTCCTTTAGCTCCACACCATGATTAATTACAATATATATATCATGTATATTTAATGCATCAGGGTCAAAACCGGGGTGTAACATTCCCCCCCCCCCCTTCAATAGCACTATCCTCGGCGCTTTACAAAATTTGAACAAAAATGCTACATTGGTACCACCTCAATGTTCCACGGGATTGAACAAAAATGGATGTGCCAATCCCATGGCATCCTCCAGCTCCCACATAGCCTCTTTAGGTCCGTGGTGCTCCCATTGTACCTTTACATACCCTATGGCCTAGTTACGGAGCATTGTGACCTTCCTGTCAAGGATGCGCATTGGCTCGGTTCGGAAATCTCCCTTGGGTTCCACCTGAATCACATCCCAATTTACCACATGGTTAGGATCATGTACATATCTCTTAAGAAAAGAAACATGAAAAACATTATGATCTCTAGTGCTAGCAGGCAATGCAAGTCTATATGCAACTAACCCTATTCTTTCAAGCACTTTAAATGACCCACAATATCTTGGTGACAGCTTGGCACAACTCCCAAGCTTCAAGGAACTCTTCCTTTCCCTCACTTTGAGGTAAACATGATCCCCAACACTGAACTCCCTATTCACCCTATGCTTGTCTATCCTGTGTTGTTTTCAGATTTTGTCTGATCTTTACAACCTCTTGCTCCATTTCCTTAAGCAATTCTAGACCAATCACAACCCTGTTCACTAGATTATCCCAAGTCACTGGTGTCCTACACCTCCTTCCATACAAAGCTTCATACAAACTCATCCCCAAGGATGCCTGTTGTCCATTGTTATAAGCAAACTCTACCAAGTTTAAGTAATCTTCCCACTTGGTTGGTTTGTCCATCACATACATGTGAAGCATATCTTCGAGCACCTGATTAACTCTCTCTATTTTCCCATCTGTCTGAGGATGGTATGCAGTGCTGAATTTTAGCTTTGTACCCAAATATGCAAACAACCCCTTCCAAAAATTGGAAGTGAACTTGACATCTCGGTCAGAGACTATTGCCTTAGGAAATCCATGCAATTTGAAAATCTCCCTCATGAATATCTTTGCAATGTCGTCAATATTATGCATAGAATTAACCGGTATAAAATGTGCTACCTTTGTCAACTTGTCTACCACAACCATGATGGAATCATGTTGTCTCCAAGTCATCGGCAATCCTAAAATGAAATCCATGCAAATAACTTCCCATTTCCATTCTGGTACGGGAAAAGGCTGCAACAAACTTGTTGGATGTTGATGTTCAACCTTTACTTGCTAACATTTCATGCACCTTGAAATGTATTCAACCATCTCCTTTTTCATTCCTAGCCAAAAGTACTATTTTTTGGCGGTAGCAATCGTCTTCTGGTATCCAGGGTGACCAGAATACAGAGTTTGATGGATTTCATCCATAACAACTCTCCTCAAATCTGCTACATTTGGAATATAAATTCTACCTTTATAAGTAAGAAGTCCATCTTCTTCCAATTTATATCCCTCGTACCTCTTCTCAAGACCTCGCTACTGCAATTTGTCTTTCACTAGCTCATACAATTCATCTCCGGCAGTACGATTAGCAATCTACTGCCTCAAATCTAATTGAAAAATACTAAGAGATGCCACATGCATTTCCTGCACCTTCCTACAGAGTGCATCATCTACCTTATTCTCATTCCCCTTTATGTGCTTTATTTCAAAATCAAGCTCACATAAAAACTCCAGCCATCTCACTTGCCTAGCATTCAGAGTAGGCTGATCAATTAGATACTTCATACCACAATGGTCTGTCCTGAGCTCAAATCTTCTACCCATCAAGTAATGCCTCCACATCTTGAGGGAATGTACTATGGCTGCAAGCTCTAGATCATGAGTGGCATAGTTCTTCTCATGCTCCTTCAACTTTCTTGACTCATAACATATCACGTGGTTGTCTTACATAAGGACTCTTCCAAGTCCTTGTCCACATACATTGGTACACACCAAAAAATCTATCTTTGGATCTGCAACTTTCAATACTGGTGCACTGGTGAGAATATTCTTCAACCGCGAGAAGCTTTCTTCACACCTCGATTTCCATTCAAACTTTATCCACTTCTTTTGCAAAGAAGTGATGGCATGTGCAACTTTGGAGAATCCTTCAATGAATCTCCTATAGTATCATGTAAGTCCGATAAAATATCTTACATCTGTCACATTTCTTGGAGTAGGCCAATTCATAATGGCTTCAATATTTTCAAGGTCCATCAATATACCCTCCTTTGAGATAATGTGACCTAAGTATTGAATTCTATCTCTATAGAAGTCACACTTGCTCAGCTTTGCATATAGTTGATGTTCCCTCAGCAATTGCAATGTTAATCTCAAATGCTCTTCATGCTCTTCCTCATTCTTAGAATAAACAAGAATGTCATCAAGGAAAACAAGAACAAACTTGTCCAAATACCTGTTGAAGACACTGTTCATAAGGCACATAAATGTAGCTGGTGCTTTTGTGAGACCAAATGGTACCACTACAAACTCATAATGTCATACCTTATTATAAAGGCTATCTTATGAATGTCTTCATCCTTGATTCTCACCTGATGATAACCAAACCTCAAGTCAGTCTTGGAAAATACCTTTGCTCCCCTCATTTGATCGAAGAGGTCATCAATCCTAGGCAAAGGATATTTATTCTTCACAATAACTTTGTTCAACTGTCTGTAATCAATACACAACCTGAGTGTACCATATTTCTTATTTACAAATAAAACTGGTGCTCCCCAAGGAGACACACTTAGCGTAATATACTTATTTTCCAACAACTCTTGCAGTTTCATATTCAATTCTAGCATCTCCAGTGTACTCATTCTATAGGGTGTATTGGACACTGGTGCTGCTCCTGGCATAAGTTCAATTGTGAAATCAATGTCCCTTTTTGGAGGAAGTCCTGGAATCTCATTAGGGAACACATCTCTGAATTCATGTAACACCTTATAGTCCTACAACCTAGGATTTTCATCCTCTGATGCCTCCACAATATGAGCTGCATACAACTGGCAACCCTTCCTACAGAACTTCTTCAAATGTTGTTGAAACTTGCTGCACTGAAATCACCCTTGGAATACCTTTCACAACTACTGGGTTCCCTTCTGCATCCATGCATTCAAAAGTCTTATTATAACAGTCAAGATTTACTCTATGACCTTCTAACCAATCCATTCCAATGAGAAAATCATAGGAACCAAGTGGTAGAACATTCAAATCTATAGAAGTGACCAATCCATTCATGACCAATGGACATTTCTATACCACTTCACTAACCTTTCTCTTAGTTCCAGTGGCTAGCTGAACTAGATAAGATTTTCTATGCTTTAATTTCTTAAAAGCACAAATATCCACTACTCTAGGAGTAATGTAACTGTGAGTATAACTAGGGTCAGTCAAAATAGAAATAGATTGCTCAAAAATCTTACCTGCAACTTCAACCACAATTGACTAGTGATCTTCCTGGTGGTCCTCCAATGCTGTATAAATCCTAGGGATTGCCCTTGTTACTTGACCCACTATTTTTTCTTCTTGAATAGTTTAAGCTAACCTTGAATTCTCATTCCCGAGTGGACAATCTTTGCGCATGTGGGGTCCTTTACATCTCCAACATTGAAGTTGTCCTTTACTCTGTTGTGGATCTTCGGGATTTTCTCCTATCACTCCAATTGGCTTACTCACAGCTTGGGATGGCTGCTTTTGCCGATTCCTGAAGTTAGAAGGTTTGAAACCTTTCTTTCTTTGGTCAAACTTGTTATTCTCCTTGTCCTTCCATTCCTTATGGTAATCAGGTTTACCTTTGCTTTGCTCATAGCAATACTTAGCCTTCCTTATTCCTTCTTTAAGAGTTCTAGGTTTGTAAAACTCAATTCTATCTTTGTAATACTGAGGCAATCCACTCAGAAATTATTGGACCTTCACTTTTTCATCTCTGATGTACCATACATACCTCAACAGCTCTAAAAACTTATTTGCATACTCTTCCATGGTTTGCTATCCCAATATCAACTCATGGAACTCCTTAATCTTGTCATCATAGTACCTGTCATAGAGGTATTTCTACTTGAAATACTTCTTGAACTATTTCCACTTCAGTCTCCTTTAACTGTTCCTCTTTACTTGCTTGAAGTTCTCCCACCAAATGGATGCTCTTCCATTCAGATTGAATATGGCAACTCTTGCCTTCATGTTTCCTGAATAATCCTAAACTTGAAAGTACTTCTTTATCCCAAGAAGCCAAGCTTCAACCTCTTGTCCAGTCTTTACTTCACCATCAAATCTAGGAGGTTTATTCTTCTTAAATTCATCCTGAGAGAGATCCCTATGGTGCCTCCTTCTTTTTCTTTTACGAGAAGAAGAGATTGAATCCCCGCTGGATTCTTCAGAGTCAAATGATCCACTAGAATTATTTCTCCTTCTCCTAGTACTGCTCTTACTGCCTTCTGGTCTTGCTCTACCGCGTCCAGAGTCTATCTTTCTTTGCAATATTGTCAATCTCTGCAACATAGCAGCATTCAACTGATGCTGTTCTTCCTAGGATTTAATCAAGCTTCTCATGGTGGCTGCAACATCTGACTATGTCTCTTGGAATCTCCTTCCATTAGACTCTATGTCATCATTTTCATTATAGACATTTTCTCCCATGGCATATCATGCACGCTCGTAAGAATCCCGAGCATCATATCCGTCATGGGTTCTCATAAATGAACCACCACTTACTTACCAAACTATACCACTTGGAATACTGCCCTCGTAGGTGTTTATGATTCTGTAAACATGTTAGTAACACAATTTTTAGATGCATAACATTGATATAATTAAGAATTACTTACCTTCACCTAGAAAAATCATAAAATAACAATTTTTCCCAAACACAAAATTTTCTCCCTTTTCAGACCTGTAATTCACTGACAATCTGTCGAAAAATTCACTTAAAAACAGCTGAAAATTCGCCAAGAAATCTCATTTAAAGAACTCAAAATTTCCTTTTTCCCAATCGAACCTCTTCCCAACTAAAATTATGACACTTCGGCGGTCAAAACAACTAGTTTTCTCTGATGCCCATCGGTAGTCTGATCATCTATTTTTCTTCGACGTGTCGTATCCTTAGTTGTCTAGGATTCTAGACTATTATCGGCAATGCCAAGGACTATTATCACGGTGGTTGTGTATCAGCAATCAGAAATGCTAACTGCTATAGCATCGGCGAGGAACCTAACTCCCATAACGCAATATCGGTGATCGAAATCACTATTCTTCGGGTGGATAGTTCCATTGGTAGCCGCAATGGTAGACTTGCAAACAACTAAGTTTTTCGATGCTTCATTGGCGGTCCAAACCACTAATCATTTTTGTCATATCGTCGATCTGATACTCTATTTTTTTCCGATGTATCAGCTGCTCCCTTGTCTAATTTTTGTCGACGTTTAGTGGTCTGATCTTCTAACTTTTTCTAACATATCAGTGGACCCATCAACTAAATTTTTCCAATGCTCATCGGCGATCCCATCAACTAATCTTCGCCGATGTTTTGGTGGTCTTAAGGAGATCTCCGTCGAAACTGTGGCTCCTCGATCAACTAAAATTTTCTGTTGACGTTTGTCGCCGCATCGGCTACTACATCAACTAAATTTAGCTACCGTGTTGGAGTTCCAAACACCTATTTGTTGATGAAAATTCCTTTATCTTTCGCCGACGTAGCGGCTGTTCGAACAACTAAAAATTTCGGATGTTTCCTGTACTTAGACAAATTTTTGAACAATTTTATTTCCGAAAAATTTCCTTCCCTTTACCGCCGCTCCGTCGACTCCAACTTCTTCCATTTTCTGTTGACGTATCGACGCCTTCAATATATATTTCCCGTCGAATGTCTTGGCACTTTTATCCTCTATCTCCTGCCATCACGGCTACTTCATCAGCTATTTTCTGCCAACGTCGGGTCTATATCGGACGATCTTTCAACTAACTGAGCTGACGTTTTGGCAATTGCATCCACTAGCTTTGTCCACCATTTTGGTGGTCTTCAGTTAAGATGAGTTGATGTATCATCTCAGATATCCTCTAATTTTTGCTGAAACCTCCGTCAACTTCCAATCTTCGACCACTTCCGAAAATTCTCCCCCACCAGTTCGCCGTCGGGCGGACTTCTGTCTAAACTATCTGATGCATCGGGGAAGCTTTAGACTAAGTCTTATGATGAGCCGATGGTATTGGCACTTAGAAAAAGTTTTTGGAAGTTTTCTAATCTCTGCTGGGCAGAGGAAACCTGCCTCTACTAGCTGGTTTCTCATGGCCCTTTGAGGCCCCAATGCTGCAACGATGGTTCTGATACCACTCTATAACGTCCCCGACCCTCCGACCAGTGAAGAGGATGCTACCATGCCATTAACCATCTGGTCAAACCACCCCATGAACATGAAAATATATAAAACGGAATTGCTTGAAACATAAAACATGCTAAGATGCATAATCATTCACATACATAGTGGAAGAAAACATACATTCATTCATTCAACATGTTCATTATAATTCATTAACAGTAATTATGATTGGAAAAATGAAATGGTCAAGAATACTTATCTTATAAAGAACTCATCCCGCAACCAGCTATGTCGCTGCAACGTTCCACCCAACCATAGGCCAGCATGCTCCTTAATCTCTCAGCAACGTTGCCACCCCCGAGTTGGGCATGATTCCTAAGGAATAAGAAATAAGTAGTCTTACACATAGCCAAGGATACACAAATCAAATCCAAGCCAACACAGTTTGGTTTATCAGGCTATCAAGGAGTTAGGAAAGGATAAATTCTAAGCTGGTGAGCCCATTGAAGAGTTGAGGACACCTACACTAGAACTATCCTGACTTCTAGGACACCCACACACACACCCAACACAAGGAAATCAGTCCCTTCTCTACTACATAGTCCTTCAGGCCCTGACCTCCCTTCCAGTGTTATTCATGGGTTGTGGAGAAGAAAGCCATCCCTCTAGCTCTGTCTGTGTGGTTCCCAAACACACTAGGTTTGTCAAGCAAACCAAGCCCTCATCCCCACTCCAATACAGTCCAAAGACCAACCACTACATGCATGCAGCAAAACAAGCGATTCACAGCTTTGTGAGAAAACAAAGGAAAATAGGGTGACAACCCAAAAATGGTGAACGCAACTTAGGCCAAGAAAGGTGATTCAGAGTTGTCCTTGGCCCTAGCATGGCCAAAACAACTCATTAGAAACCCCAAAAGGTAATTTCATCGACAACAAACAAACAATCATGGGGAAAACCATAGCCCCAGTCTCAACAAAGAAGTGACGGGAAATTACACAGTCCGGAATCGGTACAGAAAACATATACCCAACACAATCCACCAAATTGGTATGGAAAACACTTATACACACAAAGATCGTGTCCTAAGGTCACCCTTCCAACTTGCTACATGAAGAAAAACTAGGAAGAATCCTATGCATGAAGAATGAAGAGATAACCATCCCTCTGCAGGAAGATGGGCCAAAATGATGGAGAGAGTGGGAGAGTCGAAGAATCCCTGCCCACGTGAAGTGGTGGAGTCTGCTGGTGGAGTGTGCATGTGGGAAAACATGCCACCCACCACTACCCAGCAATAACTACCCCCAACTAATAGCAGAAGCATTTAATGGGTGTTTCACACATGGATTTTCCCCATAGGCGCAAGGTTTAACAACCCCCCCCCCCTTATCCTTAGGAAAATCATGCCCTTTTTTAATATAGTTGCATTGACATAGCTGGTTTGGGTTTATTTATTTAAAAATGCATATTTACATGATGCCAAGAACAATATGTGTCGTATCTCACGATACACCATTGGCAATGATTCCAATCGCTGAAACATAACCAAACCAAATCGATGGTGGGGGATTTTTCCTTTAGTATATATATCATGTATATTTAATGCATTGGGGTCAAAACCGGGGTGTTACATGATCCTTTTCCTTGTCGTTAATCCCCATGCATATATCGATGTCCTCCTCAAACGGATATTCGACTATATTAGCAATCACTTCTTTCCAAGTCTCCCGCACTACTTGAAGTGAATCTATTTCCTTGAGCGTTAGTTGCACACCAACATCCCAAAATTCCTCCATATGAGTTGTGTGACATTGTTGATGTTCTCATGCCTTGGTTATGTGTTATTGTAATGTCTTTAACTTCATTGCTTTGGTGACTTGTACAACAAAGGGCATCTCTCTAAGAGATGTCCTCATTGCAACCAAATGTGCTTTTGGTTCCTAGAACTGTGTGTTCAGCTGTTGCAACTGCTCATCCTGAACCACTCTGCCCCAAAATTGCATAGTCGCATATTTGATCAATGTTTATTCCTTGTCGCTTTCCTCGAGCCGTGTCACCGCATCTTCAATGGTGCCTTTGTGCACTGCAACTTTTTTCCGGGGTCTGCTTGGAGTCACCCATGCTTGCAATTATTTGAAGTATGCTAGCAAGTATGCGATGACCTATCATGTCCCAAATTTTTCATTGGGTCACAATGGCCTAATAACATTTTCCATATTCATGATATTTTGTCAAATTGATGCTAAGGGTCAAATAATTGCCAAGGAGGAAAATTACTTGTTTCCTAGGTTGGGGGTGGAAGCTTTCGGATTTGGAATAAGGGGGAAAATAAATGATATTCATACATTAGAATGGAATAAATAATTAATAATGGATCTTATTTAATAAATACAAGATAAAATTGAAGTTTTCATGGAGCATGGAGACATATGGTGACTATGGGGCCCACACAAGCTAGAATTTATGTGCCACATGGCATCCTCCTCTTGCAATTTTGAATCCATGGGAAGCATAAATGTTCTTGGATGATTTATAAGGCCAATAAACTTGTCCATATGCACAATAGGTCTAATTTTGAAGGAAATGTAACTTACATGGGAGAGGAAGAGTCATTTTGGAGCTAGTGAGACACTTGGACTAGATTCCCTAGCTTTATGACAACACTGATGAATATGCTATGAAACCTATGAAAAAAATCAGATCTGAAGGCTGACATCTAACATATTTGACATGTCAGGTCAAAATAGAGCATCAAAGTAGGCGCTCATGTGAGTTGGGAAAGCTCAATGGGTTCCTACTCAAATTGGGGGAAGATGGAAGGCAAGGAAAGGGAGGACACATGGAAAATCTTGATCCCACACCCAAATTCGAATTGGATTGAGTTTGTGGATGTATTGGTAACCTTATAATGATAATTATGTTTATAGAATACAGTAATCAACCAAGAGAATGGCTTTTATTCATTTGATAAATTGTCATTTGTGAATTGTGAGAGCTAGATGACTAGTTTTCTTTCCTAACCAATTTCGAGGGTGAAAGATTCCCATACAAGTTGGTGTTTGGAGAGGCCACTTAGGTCTTTCATGGATTTTTAATGGAGTTTTATGTGCAGGTGTAAGCTACAGGGAATCTTGTGGTTTCTTCTATTGCATCATGTTCTCTCAACCGTTTCTAGTTTTTATTGCTTATTCTTTCTCATAGAGGGATTGCGCTTTGGGTGAGCTATTGATAGATTTGGGGAAGCTTATAATGCCTTATTATTTTATGTTATGATTTAAATTCTCTCTATTTCAAGTTCATAAGACTCTCAGGTCAAAATAGTGTCATTTTCCCACTATCTTGTTGTGAACCAAATTAATGTTGATGGATTCAAATGGATAAGTAAAATACTGATGTTTTGTGGATGAATGGACTGTAATTTATGTATTTAAAATTTCATAATAATCTCATGTTGAAATACCAAAAATATTTCATGTATAAATCTTAAACAACGAAGAAATGATACCATTTCCCCACTACCTTGTTGTGAATCAATATAACGTTGATAGACTCAAATGGATAAGTAAAAAACTGGTGATTTATGGATGAATGGAATGTTATTGATGGATTAAATGAGTTTAATTTTCAGTACATAAGCATTTGGATTTATTTTGTTGAGTTTCATAGCATTTGGAGAAGTTTTCCTATCATTTCTCCCAAGGTTGAAACTAGTCTTTTTGCATCTGATTTAAGGGAGTTATAGAAGACATTAAAAAATGAATGGTAATGAATATGAGTTGATATTGATTTCCTTTACATTTACCCTAATTCCATTTGGAAATTCGAGTTGTCTTGAGTGCATTTGGGAATCCATTTTCAATATTCATTGTGGTAGAATTAGAACCCCAAATTACTAGTCAAAACTCCTACCTCGACTAAAATATTAAACAAGTTTGCAAAATCCTTTAGAGGGTAGTAAAGCTTCCCTTAACATACTATTCAAACATTAATATCATTCATATACCTTTGAATATTTGGGATCATTTGGACCAATTTGGAGACCTAGACATCAAAACTAGTCAAAGGTCAAAATACAGAAAAAAGTGAAAAATTTGTCATTGTAATAAAATTACAAAAGGGGCATTACAGTGGTATAAAAGCATGAAATTGGAACCTGATGTGGTCTGATATTTATGAGGACAATAATTCAGGGACCACCATTAGATATTGAACCCAAAAATTTGTTTTGTTGAAGAGGAAACTATGTCTACGGATGAAAAGGGAACCTCATATGATGGTGATGTGGAAATTGAACCCAAGTGATAGAACAATTGCAGTCACAAAATTGCTAATCAAACATGCAAAATTACAAACAAAGGAGACTAAAATTGGAGCATAACACTAATCTATATTGAATAAGTGTACAATAGCCAACATTGTGAAGTAATAGGCTGCTGCAATATATAATTACATGAGATATTCAAATGCATAAGGATGCCATTCGAAATAGTAAAAAACTAGGCTAACTAAATCTAGTCAAATCCCCCATAGGTGCATAAAGCAGTTTCCAAATCCACTTAGAGGCTCATGAATTGGAAAATTCAAGTAGGAAAGATAATAAGGGATGGAAAGAAAAATCATACATTCTTTTATTAGGAGAAAATAATGGAGGATGATGAGGGCAAAAAACAAGTCAACTACACCTAGTCTTACTTTCCCTTTTGCCATAAATCTCAATAAAAGCAGGCAACTTAGCAAAAAAAGAAAATATGCGCTAGGAAGAATCTGGAATAAAGAATACATGCTAAATATGGTTTCTAGGAGGTTTTCCAAGCAATCCATGACTCATTTTTAGCAAGTTTGAATTCTAGGACATGTGGAAGACAACTTGCATAGAGTGGAATATAGGAAACTAGGAAAATAAGACAAAAATGGATTAATTAATGTCTAAGGTAGCTAACTATGGGTTGATTATTCTAACACCCCCCCTTAATCTTGAATTTATGAGTAAATATCAGAAAAATATAGGGCCTATAAACAAGGCGTAGTCACCCTTTACATACTGCATGTCCATTTAACCAAGGAAAGAGGCAAAAACCCAGTGGGAAAATCCTCCCTTAAACATGGACAATAAAACAAAATTTGAAAATATTGTCATCAATCATGCTTCACATCATGATCAACAATCCCCAATAGTGATTTGAGATTGCTTAATGTCTTCTCACAAAAAACTTTGGTTAAGATTTCTGCTACTTGTTCTGAAGATGCACAGAAGAGTAGGTGAATGTTGCCATCATGCACAAGTTGTCTGATGTAGTGCATATGGATCTCAATGTGTTTGGTTCTCTATCTCTGAATTGGATCATTGCATATTCAAATGGTGCTCTGATTATGACAATAGATAATAGTTGAAAACTCTGATTTGAAGTCACACTCACCAAGTATCCCTGGCAACCATAAACATTGAGTTGTTGCATTTACAACTCCTTTGTACTCTGCTTCTGTATATGAGAGTGCTATGGTACTCTATTTCTTGCTTAACCAGATGATTGATCCTTTAGCAAGCATGAACACATATCCTGATTTTGAATTTCGATCTGTGTTGTCACCTCCTCAATCACTGTCAGTAAACCCAATCAAATCAAGATCAGATTTAGCTTTGTAGAAGATCCCATGAGTTCTTGTTCCCTGAACAAAGTTAAGGATCCTTTTGGTTGCTCTCCAATGGATCTCATGAGGCTGATCAATGTATCTTGAAGCCACACTTACTTCATAAGAAATATCAGGTCTAGTGCATGTAAGGTAAAGCAAACACCCAATCAACTACCTATACAATGTATTATTTACCATAGGAGAAGAACCTGCTTCTTCAAGCTTAACTCCTGAAAGGAAGGGAGTCTTGCTTGGCTTGCAATATTTCATGTTGAACTTGTTTAGAAAATATAAAGCATACTTGAACTGATGTACTTTTATTCCATGTTGGGATTGATAAATTTTGAGACCCAAGAATTGGCTCAACAACCCCAAATCAGTCATAGAAAATGCATGGTTCATTGCAACCTTCAAGGAGGAAATCTCTTTCTTTAAACTTCCTGTAATCAGAATTTCATCCACATACAAGACAATAATCATCAAAGAACCATCAATCAGCTTCAAATAAACATTAGGATCAGATTTGCATCGAACAAAACTCAATTGTTGATGTATATGTAACTTCAGAATGTATTCTTCTATGTATCTTATGTATTGTAACCTGATGTTTATTCCGGGATGTTTCTACTATGTATTTGAGTCATGTGGTCATGCCTCGATGTTTCGATCAGGAAGATTAATAATGTAAAAAAGTCATATCAAGTCATTAGGTAAGTCCCCACAGTTTCGGGGCACTCGAGTTATTATACACTAATTAAGGTGTAGGCTCGAGTAGTAATTGTTAGGTTGAGCCTATGTGTGAAAATGTAATTCAAGTGAATGGATGAATATAAATAGAGAGTGAGAGTCTCTCTATTTATCACTTGTGAAATACATCACTTTCTCTCCCAAGTGTGGCGCACTACTGAAGAAGGAAATTTTGGGACTAGACAGAAGACATAATACTACTGCTGTTTTGGGAGATCTCTTACTGTTTTGGTGCAGATTCTATCTTAGAGGAAGTTGCGGGGTTTTCTCCTTTATGGTTTCCCTGAGGAAAATCTCTTTGTGTATCTTGTCTCTTGTGATGTGCTTATGTTTTATTGCTGTGCTTGTTATTCTCTCACTAAAAAGATCCTAAGATCATAATGCTAGCTTAATGTGATGAAAAACTAACATGGTATCAGAGCTAACCTGAGAAGAATACATTGTGCAACTACAGAAACTAGGGATTCCTAGTTTGTGGATATTACTCCACATATTTTCAGCAAAAGTATGCTAGGAAGACTCTCCTCCTTAGGGTGCATATTTCTGTCGAGGCAGAATTTGATTTCGAGCATTTTCAGTCTTCGATGTGGAAATTAGGGCTTTCTACAGAAAATGAATTTTTGAGTGAGACCAGAATAGAATTTTTCTCCTCATCAAAACTGAAGTTTAGAGACCTGGATCAAGAAATTTGGTTGGGTGAAACTCTGGGAAAGTCAAACCCTAGTTTGACCCTGAGCTAGGAAAAACCCTAAATACTAAAACTACTAAGTTTTGGTAAAATCGCTATATTCTGAGATTGGCTAAGTATCAGAAGCTAAAAATTGTAGGGGCTGAAGATAAAATCCTGAGGAACAGTGTGTCCAAAAATCAGCCTCATATTCTCTATATTATGGGCGATATGATCTCTCCAAGTTAGGGTTCCAGCCTCTTCCAGAATTCATCCCTAATCAGGACATCTAGGGATATCTACAATATCTTGGGATACAGAGGTCCAAATGGAATTCCTAAAGATGTTATAGAAAGGTAACAGACTGTAATTCTGGTGATCCAAGTATCAGACTCAAAAGATGAACCAGTGACACGTGGCATGCCATACAACTTCACTGTTCTGAACAGTCCTGTAATAGGTCACCTTGAGAAAAGGATCCTAAATCCAAAATTGTGAAACCAATTCTGATGAAACCTATGGTGTTGGATTAGGAACATGCGATTTTACCTTAGTACGAAATTTCAGACATAGAGGAGCAGTAATTTTGGAGATATCATAGAAACAGTAATAGGAATTTCTGCAGAAGAAATTGGAAAATTAGGGCTTCCTGTTCCGGGAGCTTCCCTCCACTGTTTTCAGAAAAGGAGTACATTGGACAGCTCCATTTGAAGAGATATATCTGTTTGTCCAATCAGATCTGAAATATTCCAAGTTTTGAAAATTAGGGTTTCTGTGACAAACCCTAGATCAGCAAACTACGGGACAAGGACGGACACCTCAAATCGGTAAGATCTAATCCTTTGCTATTTTCATTTGAGGTTCTCATTTCAATATGATATATCACATCAGCTTGGTGAAAATCTTGGGGAAGTTGACAACTTCCAAACATATAAGTATTTGATCTCTCTGAAGAAAATGGATTGGACACCTACATGAGTATAGAGGTTCTAGTTTCAGAGGGAGACGAGGTTAGAAGCCTTTCACAAGAAGAACTTGGTCAAAGCCAAAGAAGACATCATGCTCATGCTGTAGAGGATGATGAACCAACAAAGAAGAAATCCAGATAGGAAAGTGAAGATTCTTCAAGCGAGGATGAATATGTTCTGATATCATCCCTCATAGGTAACATTACTCATGGTAGTGATGATTGGCTTATAGACAATGGGGCCTCCAAACATATGACGAGATTCAAGGAATCTTTTGTAAGTCTGTCAGAACATGAATCACCTCACAAGGTGAAACTAGGAGATGACTACCAATATCCAATAAAAGGTAGTGGGGAATCTTCATACAAGCTAGACTCTGGTAAGTCTCTAACAATGAAAGAAGTATTGTTTGTTCTAGGACTTAATAAGAACCTTCTATCCATTTCAGCCTTGGATGCAAAAGGAATGCGGGTTGCATTCATCGATGGTCAAGTCATCATGTGGCCAAAAGGAAAGAAAATTGATGATGCGGTAGTGATTGGAGAACAAGAAGGAGGCTTGTACAAATTGAAGGGTCATCCCGAACAAGCCTTGATCCATGATACGGTAGAGCCAAATGAGCTTTGGCATAGAAGGCTTGCACATGTGCACTACAGAGCACTACCTATTGCAAGCAAAGCTGTTGAAGGACTTCCAGAATTCCAAGAAAAGCATGATGGAGTTTGCAAAGGATGTGCGAAAGGGAAGAATACAGAGAAGACATTTCCTAGCAGCGAAAGCAAAGCCAAAGGCATTCTAGAAATCATCAACTCCGATGTATGCGGTCCAATGTCATCAAACTAACTAAGCAGGTATGCATACTATGTTTCTTTTATTGATGATTTTTATAGAAAGACATGGATTTACTTTATGAAAAACAAAGATGAAGTGTTCAGCAAGTTCAAGGAATTCAAAGCCTTGATCGAGAACCATACTGAAAAGAAGATCAAGACCATTCGATCAGATAATGGTGGAGAATTCACTTTGAATGAATTCAAAGAGCTATGCAAAGAAGCAGGGATTAAGAGGGAGTTGTCAACTCCTTATAATCCACAACAGAATGGGGTTGCAGAACGGAAGAACAGAACTATCAAGGAAGATGCAAGAGCTATGCTTCATGATCAAGATCTACCTATGCATCTTTGGGCTGAAGCTACTAGAACAGCAGTGTATGTATAGAACCGTACTCCACATAGAGTACTCAAGAACAAGACTACTGAAGAAGTCTTCTCCGGCAAGAAACCAGAAGTCAGCCATCTCAGAATATTCGGTTGTCCTGTGTACATACATATTCCAAAATAGAAGAGAACAAAACTAGATCCTTCAGGAACGAAGGGCATATTTGTGGGTTACTCTGAAAGCTCGAAGGCTTACAGAATCTACTTCCCATGATATAAGAAGATTGATGTCAGTAGGGATGTAACATTTGATGAAGACACAGCTTACAACAAATCCAGAAAGAGACCTACTAAAGAACCTGAAGAAGCAAAAGCAGAAGTGTTGGGAAATAGGGTAGACCCGGGTTTAATCCTTTTGTGTCGCACCAACAAAAGACCCACAGTGTTGGCCCTTTCGGCAACAACCTGCGCGCAGGTTGCAGTCTCACCCGAAACAGCTATGGGGTGCCGCAGAATTAGGTTTTTGCAAGCAAAGAGGGGGATTACTGTACCTTAGCCTTTAATAAAATTATCTATCAGTAATTACAAAGCTTTACCATTCATTCTCATATAAGCTCGTAGATAGATAGAGAACCGTGACTTGCTTAACCCACTACAGGGAATTCACAGCGAAGCTTATTATTTAGCAGTGATCTATATTATCAGATATATATATTTATTAATGCATAAAATATAACAGAAACAGAAAACAACACAAGAAACCACAACATCGAATATAACGTGGTTCACCCCCAGTGTAGGGGCTACGTCCACCAAACCACGTTTTATTCAACTTGCTACAAAACCGCAGTTTGATCTGCGCACTCAGCTGCAGATTCCTTCATTCCTTAAAAGCCGCGCACACAGCAGCAGGCCTCTGCGCACACAGCTACAGATCTTTCCTTAATCCTTCTTACAAAACCCTCTACGCACACAGCTGCAGAGGTCATCCACGCACACAGCTGGGACTTAACCTTCTTTACAAAATCAACCTTACCCTTGCCTTAATCTTTCTTACATCACAAAACCTAACCTATCTTCTTGACACAAGCGCTTATTTATACTGCGCATTTTTACAAAACCATGATCTTAAACCATGGGTGCCCAAAACCCTAAACCCTGGGCTTAAACCATGGGTTTATTACAGAAGAATTTGACTCAACCCCGACACCCCTATGACTATTTTGAGTCCAAACTCGTGGAGTTATCCATCTTAAGGACCGTTAGGGTGCGCGTCCCAACAGGCCCCTAAGACTCACCAGTGGCCCGTCCCGGGACACTCTTCAGTTTTTCTGGTGGAAAAATTCCGCTGATAAAGTATAGTGTGCTGCTTGCTGAAGCTCTCCATGCTGCGGTAGGCTGCCTACTTCTGTCCTTTGCATAAGTTTTGCTGATGAAGGCCATCGCGGTCCATCTGCAACACCATCCTTCACTCCAATTGCCGATGCTTAACCATCCACAATTTGGGGTCCCCTGGGATTGCGTGTCCCACTGTGAAAGGAGTATAGCTGCCATGGTTCTGCTACGTCGAAAGATTGCATGGCGGGATTCCCCAGAGTCTTTCTGCGAGGCCTCATGTCCTTTGTTGCTCTATGTTAGAGCAAACTCCAGGCTGTCTCTGCAAATTTAGAGCAAACTCCTGCCTGTCGATGTACTTAGCCAAGTAGGAATGTACTGGCAGAGCACTCAGAAGGTGCTGCAGACCTCTGTCCCTTACTTCTCGTACTAGCTCCTGAACTTTACAGTCGTTCGACATGGTTCGGGTTGAATATCTCACAGATGTGCTTAAGGAAAAACACAGGTCGAGGTGGCTTCTTATAGAATCCCGAGGCGGAATTTGTCATCATGGTGGAGTAATGACGCCAAATCTGATGAAGGGCTGAAATCTTCTCCACACAGCGCCGGATTCTCCCAAAATCTCATTATGACAAGTAATGAGGGCAGCTCTTGTGCCAGCGCCACCAAATGCATTGTGTCCCATCCGTCACTTTTTAGGTTGCGACACACCTTGGATCCTACGACACAACAACAACCTTTGACTTCGACATAGTATGGCCCGGCGACCTACGACCAACCTGTGGCTTTGAAACCTGTAGACTAAACAGACTACGATAATCCATAGTGCTACAAGCATCTTCGCTTATTTGCTTGGTGCTACCTCCTATTCTGAGTACCTGGCCTGTCCGTGTACTTTTTTAAGCGGCTCCCGTTTATCAGAGAGGGAAAAAGCTCACCATTTAACTTAGCTAGCTGGACTGCGCCCCCATCAGTAACCTTCTGTACTACATACGGTCCTTTCCAATGTGTCTTAAACTTCCCTGGGAACTTCATGAATTTGCTATCATAAAGGAGCACAAGATCACCCTGCTGAAATTGTTTCTTCTTGATGTGTCTGTCATGCCATGCCTTTTCTCGAGCTTTCTGTACCTGTTGTTAGAAGCCTACAACAAATCTATCCTCCTTAAGCGCTAATATCTGTGTCAGTATTTCGGTGATTATGGCTGGGTCATCCATCTCGGTGAAATCAGATATCTGGAGGCTGGGAACAATGTATTCCATGGGCATGACAGCTTCTTGCCCATAAACTAGTCGAAAGGGTGTATGGCCTGTCAACTTTTTGCAAGTATTTCTGTAAGCCCATAGCACTGTTGGAATTCGAAGATCCCAATCATTCCTGTTAGCGTTACACACCTTTGTCAAGGCATGCTCAAGGATTTTGTTAAAAGCTTCGACAGTCCCATTTGCTTGTGGGTGATATGCGGTACTCTTTTGATGATACACCTGAAATTCTTCAGTCAATACTCAATAGTTCTATTCAGGAAATGTGACCCCTCATCACTCATGATAAATTTAGGACACCCAAATCTGGATAAGATGTTGTCGAAGATGAACTTCGCAGCAGTAGCCACACTACAGGTCTTGACTGGTTGAGCTTCGGCCCAACAGGTAAGATAATCAGTTGCTGTAATGATGTATCTGGCTCCTGACTTTTTCGCAGGGGGGTTGATAGGACCAACAAAGTCAATAGCCCATTTGTCAAAGGCCTGTAATGTTACTTGCGGAGCTAGGGGCATTTCATCTCTCCTGGATGGTTTACCTGTCCTCTGACAGATGTCGCAACTGTGGCAATATTCTCTTGCGTCTTTGTGAAGTGTGGGCCACCATAAGCCAGCTGTCAAAATCTTCTGCGCTGTGGCTTTGCCTGCATAGTGTCCTCCTGCTACGCCAGAGTGTGCTTCAGCCAATATTAGAGGTTTTTCGTGTTCCAAAACACATCTGCGCAGTATCTCATCTGGTCCCATTTTATACAGCTGTCCTGCTATTAAGGTGAAGTCCGCGGCCCGAACCACCAACTGCTTCTTCTGCTGTGTGGTCATCTCTGGAGGGGGAAGACCTGTAGACAAATACTGAGCAATATCCTGGAAATATTCATCAACGATCTGGATAGCAAATAATTGTGCATCGGGGAGGCCTTCGTCCAAATTGGTAGGTTCTTTGCTTGACTCGAGCCTCGACAAGTGGTCAGGTCCTAGGTTAAGTCTTCCAGGCTTAACAATGCTCTCAAAATCATATTCTTGAAATAGAATTAACCATCTGCATATTCTTCCACCTAGCACAGGTTTTTTAACCAAGTACTTCAAAGCAGAATGGTCAGTAAACATCTTAAAATGAGATCCTAGCAGATAATGTCGAAATTTTTGTAATGCATATACCATAGCAAGACCTTCGCATTCTGTCGTAGTATAATTTTTCTCTGCTGTAGATAACTTTCTGCTGGCAAAAGAAATAGGGTGATCGATATTACCTACGCCTGGTTGAGCGAGCACAGTACCTAAAGCAATAGAGGATGCATCGACGTGCACATGAAACTCCTTGTTCCAGTCAGGGAATACTAGGATAGGGGCAGTGACCATTTTTTCGTTCAGAATGTCGAGGCTTGCTTGGCATTCTGGTGTCCATTCGAACTTAATATCTTTCTTCGGCTGCCTTTCCAGTGGGGTGGTAATCTTGGAATATCCTTGGATAAATTTCCTGTAGTAGTCGGTGTGACCAAGCGTCGTGCGAAGTTGTTTGACGGACTTCGGAGGTGGCAGATTCACAATAATAGCGATCTTCATTGGGTCCATCATCAATCCCTGCTTACATACCACATGACCAAGTAGAATTCCAAAGGGTGCACAGAAGATGCACTTTTTTAAGTTCAAGGAAATTTGGTGCTGTCTGCATTTGTCCAACATAAGTCTCAAACTAGTTATATGGTCTTTTACTAGCCCAAAAATAGTACAATCATCAAAGTAAACTTCTAAGAATTTATGTATGTATTCCTTGAACGCGGAGATGACTACTCGAGAAAATATAGCAAGTGCATTCTTCAACCCGAAGGGCATGACAGTATACTGGAAGGATCCCATTTCGGTAGCAAAGGTTGTCTTATGTCGGTCCTCTGGAGCAATTCGGATCTGATGGTAGCCAGAAAAACCATTGGTAAAAGAGTACACTTCTTGACCTCCGACATTGTCGAGCACTTAATCTGTAAAGGGGGTGGGAAAAGGGTCGTGCAGATAGGCATCATTGAGTTTCCTTAGATCCACACAGATTCGGATTTCACCCTCAGTCTTCTTCTCCTGGACAACCATAGGGCTGACCCACTCAGATTCTTCAACAGGTTCGATTATGCCTGCAGCAAGCATCTTCTCCAACTCCAGCTTAACCTTTTCCTTGTATTTTGGATTCAATCTATACGGACGCTGCTTCACAGGCGTCACATCAGGATTCAGTGGGATCTTCATTACACTGATATCTCCCAGGATACCTTTCATTTCAGAGAACTTTGTCGGAAAAATATCTTGGTATTCGTGGAGAAGTTGAGTTACCTTTATTACCATCTCGTCGTCCCAATAGTCGCCAATGGTAGCAAACTTAGTCTGTGCATCGGATCCAATGTTAATTGTGCGCGTCTTCAAGGGCCGCGTCACTTTGGGAACTTCGACTGCCGGTCCATGCACATCGCAGTATTCTTATGAATCAGGGATATCAAGACAGCGCGGGTCTTCATCCTCGTCGATTGTAAAGTTATAACATTCGACTACGAGGGCTTCTTGTGTGGCCCAATCAGGGCGGTGTTCTGTCACTTCTTGTTCGTTAAATACCTTAGTATGGATGATCCTGACAACATCATCTAGGGCTGGACAGACAGCATTAGTAGAAAAATTATTGATAAAACTATGAACGAGACAGTCCCAACTTACAGTATCTTGGCGACGTTCAGCCTCCTCGTACTAGTTCTTTGCTAGTGGTCCTAGCGTGTGCACAAATCTATGTACCCACTCGTCCTGAGGTATATACTTCCATGCCTCACGGAATTTGCCTAAGTGGTCCTGGGGGCAAGTTTTTCCATCAAACCTGCTGCGCACCTTTGCCAACTGGTCCCAGAACCTCAGGCGAAGGAGCTTCTGACATGCTTCCCAAGTAGGGATTTGCTTCTTATGGCTTGTCCACCATCTGACTGCTGTGGCTCTGAATGCTGACTCCAGGGCCTCCATTTTCTGTAGGTCAGGTATCTGGGCTGAGAATCGTACAATAAACGGTTCAGGATCTGTTGAACCATCATACACAGGTATAGCTCTAGGTTGTGTGTTGATCCATCTGAGGGACTTGGTAGGGCAGACATTGCTGCACCCATGGTGTTTAGGGAATCGGTTTTTCCAACTTTCTAATTCGTCTTCCGAGTCCGTCATACAGGAGCTACCAGACTCCCATCCTGCGGCTAGAGGATCCTCATAGCCTTCTTCCTGCGCAGTGATAGTGGAGATGGGTTCCGCATTAGCTTGATCCTCGTGTCGGAGTGGTTCTGTGTACCGTTCCCCTTGTGAAGGATCCAGGGGTAGGATGACCCTGAAGTCTTTCCCTTCGAAGACCATCTGTCTCTTTTTTAAGTTGATGATTGCGGCATTTGCCATTGCCCATTCAATTCCTAATAGGTCCGGGTAAGGGTTTCTGTCATCCATGATCTCAATTACTTCGAAGTCCGCGAAGGTGCCGACTCCATCAATATCTATTTGGAGATCCAGGAATCTTCCTAAAGGTACAATCTTTTGCTGGTTGGATAGCCTCAACTGTATAGGGGACCAGGCAAGGGTAGGTTTCCCCATTTGTTCCCAGGTTTGTTTGGTTAAAACATTTACATCGGACCCTAAGTCCAGAATAACATCGGTCATATCATATGCCCCTATCTGAGCATTCAATCACATTTCCCTGTCGGTCCTGCTGACTCGATGAACAGTTTTGTCCTGACCACAGGTTTGCATAGATTCGTAGGAAGCGATTACATTCTGCAGCTCATTCAGAGCATCCTGATTTCTTAAAATTTTGAGGAAACTTTGTAAAAAGGTAGACAAGATACTTACTTTATCCAACGAAGCTTCACAGGGCGGCGGCTGAGGCTGCGTAGGCACACTAGGTGGGCTAGGTCCAGCAAAATCTTTCTTAGCTTCCATGAATGTCTCTTTCTCTCTGATGATATCGAATGCAGGGATTTTCTCAGGAGCCTTATGAACTAGGGCTTCAACAGGTCGGTTTGGTGTATTTTGGATGTGTGTCGTAACTCCACTTCTTGTAACAACATTGATGGTCGTAGCAGGGCGGGGCTCCACAGAAATCATCTGGAGATTTTGAGTAGGATTATTCTGTCGTGCCTGAATCTTAGCTATCAGCTGGGGGCACTGCTCAATCACATGATCTACTGCACGGCAATAATGACATGTCGTAGTGGGGTTTCGACAGTCGTGAGCCAAATGCCCAGCTTGGTTACAATTATAACACACCAAATGGCTTTGGCCTCTACCAGTTATCCCACCACGGCCTCCAGAAGTACCTCTTCCAGAAGCACCCCCTGGTAACCGTAGCTATCATTACTTGGAAATTCATTGTACACCCAGTAAGCATCATAGGTGCGGCACGCATCCTCGTTATGACCCACCGATTTGCAAAAATTACAGTAGGGGTTTTTAGGTTCTTGTCCATACCTTTGCAGCAGGTAACAGTTCTCAGGTCGGTGCTAGCCTATCGTTCTGCAGAGTTCACAGTATAGGACTTGTGGCGGAACTGGGCTTGGCGCACCTGTATGCAGGAACTTGCTGATAAGAGGGCACTGTTCCTTGTCGTGCCCTGCAGTTCGACATTGCGTACACCAATCCTCTTCGTGATCATGTTTTCCCTTCTTCATTTCACGAATTTCTAGGTCCATTGCTGCGAGCTGTGCTTGGATTTGAGAAATACCAGAGTCATCTTGGATAGGGGCGGTCTCTAGCTTCATGGCGATTTCCAGCGCCTCTGGCTGGTCAGCAACCTTCTGTTGCATGAGGGGGGTTCGAATGTGTGGTAATAAGGCTGCAATAAACCATTCCTTATGTTGCGCAGGGCTAATAGTGAAGCTCACTTGGTCTAGTAGGACTTTGAATCTCTAGTCAAAGTCCCACACCGATTCGCCACGCCGTTGCTGAATCTCCTTGAGTTCAGTGATAGACTACGACTCGGATTTGGGCTTCTTGAATTCTTTGATAATACTTGCCTTGATTTCATCTAAAGTGGGGCTCTTAGCACTGGAAAATTTCATGAACCAGGTCAATGCCCGATCCCGAAAGGAAGTAATGAGCTACGTGGTGCGCACATCCGGGTCTATGATTTTCTTTGCGTTCCATACTGCTTCACATAAAAACCAGAACTGTTCTGGATCTTCCGATCCTGTGCCTTTGAAGATGGGCAGCTTAATGTCATTGGCTAGGTAGGCCATGGAGTTTCGGGAGGGGTTGGGGGGGGCACAAGACGCCGATGGGGGAGGATTTTTGGGGGCGGACTGGCCTGTGGCCGGGATGCTTGGGTTGGGTTGATTTTCAAACTGCGACGGAATTTTTGGGGTAGCCGAACAGCGTTGCGGGGTCACCGGAGGGTGTTCAACCAAAGGTTTTTCATTAGAATTTGGCTCATCGGGGTTTACAGGGGTGGACGAAGTATCCTGACCAAAGGAATAGGAGAAAAAATCTTGCTTGTACCTTTTTCCACTTCGCAGCAAACCACTTTGCTCGTCGAAGGGAGTGTCACTTGCAAACATAGGTTAGTACTACTAAGAATCGGATTCAAACAGCAATATACCTTTGTCAGCCAATAGCATTTTGATCCTCAAGTTTAATAAATTCAAAAACTTACCACGGGGGCTTTGAAGAACTGTCGTTTAGCTTCGCTAAAGGAGATACTTGCGTCAATGGCAAATTCTGTCACAAAGGCTTCCAACGTTCACATCGTCCAGAAATCAACAGCGCGGGATAGCTCGTTGTTCACGTGTTGCACAAGATTGACCCTTGCGGGGGTCCACGCGGGAACCCGTCGAGCTTGGAAATTCGTTCTTCTCTCTGTTAACCTAGACAACCACTGGTGCAACTCTATGTGGATACTGCCAAATAAAATTTCATAAGCATCACAAAAAACATACCTTTGTAGAAAATCACTGGCGCTACGACACAGATTTGTATTCTCTTGTTGTGCGAATATCAGGCAAGTTTCGGCAAACCAATCACCAATTTCCTTCACAGAGGGCCTCCAGAACATATCCCTCAAGGTACGACGTAACCCCTCTTAAGAAAATACTGAATTCAACCGGCAACGGAACCAATTTGTTGGGAAATAGGGCAGACCCGGGATTAATCCTTTTATGTCGCACCAACAAAAGACCCACAGTGTTGGCCCTTTCGGCAACAACCTGCGCGCAGGTTGCAGTCTCACCCAAAACAACTGTGGGGTGCCGCAGAATCAGGTTTCTGCAAGCAGAGAGGGGGATTACTGTACCTTAGCCTTTAATAAACTTATCTATCAGTAATTACAAAGCTTTACCATTCATTCTCATATAAGCTCGCAGATAGATAGAGAATCGTGACTTGCTTAACCCACTACAGGGAATTCACAGCGAAGCTTATTATTTAGCAGTGATCTATATTATCAGATATATATATTTATTAATGCATAAAATATAACAGAAACAGAAAACAACACAAGAAACCACAACACCGAATATAACGTGGTTCACCCCCAGTGTAGGGGCTACGTCCACCAAACCGCGTTTTATTCAACTTGCTACAAAACCGCAGTTTGATCTGTGCACACAGCTGCAGATCTTTCCTTAATCCTTCTTTCAAAACCCTCTGCGCACACAGCTGCAGAGGTCGTCCACGCACACAGCTGGGACTTAACCTTCTTTACAAAATCAACCTTAACCTTGCCTTAATCTTTCTTAGATCACAAAACCTAACCTATCTTCTTTACATAAGCGCTTATTTATACTGCGCATTTTTACAAAACCATGATCTTAAACCATGGGCGCCCAAAACCCTAAACCCTGGGCTTAAACCATGGGTTTATTACAGAAGACTTTGACTCAACCCTGACACCCCTAATACTATTTTGAGTCCAAACTCGCGGAGTTATCCATCTTAAGGACCGTTAGGGTCCGCGTCCCAACAAGAAGCACCCAGGATCCGTGATACAATCATGAATACAGCTGAAGGCTCAAGAAGGAGTATACCCACGAAACAAATAAAGATAAGTATTCAATTGTCATTTCATGATATTGTTTTGTTATGCATTTGTTTATATTCAGTTTATGTATCATGCATGATAGGATGTTTGCATTAACGACAGTATACTACTAATATGCATGTGATGGGTAAGTATCTCATGGTGCTATACAAATTCTCCATTGCTACTTATCTAGAATGAAGCATCTTTGCTGACATATTGGATTAGTGCACAATCTCAATGTTGTCCTGGTAGAGATGGAAGGCATCTAGAAAGTTTCAGTAAGATATGGATGAATGTTGTATTGGCTAAAGTAGTTGCATGATCATATACTTATGCATAGTAACTTGGCAGTATGAATATTCCCGGAATGAAGAATTGTTCCAAAGAACAAGTGACGACAGTTCAAAGACAAAGAATAATATGATGCGTGCAGTGACATCATTGATGTAGAACCTTCCAACCACCAAGAAGAAAGGGAAGACCAGTTCAAGAAGATTGATGTCAGGGCGCAGTATCGAGACCTAAAGAGAAGTTCGTAGCTCCATCATGCAGTAGATGGAAACATCGTGGGATACAAATCTAGATTCGTAGCGTGAGGCTTCTCATGAAAGGAAGGCCTAAACTACGAAGAGACATTTACAGCCAGTAAGAGTTGAAACACATACATGATGAGATTGATGAAGATCTTAACCTTTGCTACAAGGTTGAAGATGCAAGTCTATACACTAGACGGTCACATAGAATATTAGTAGCATAGGAAGCTACTTGTCACTCCGGTACAGAATGTTTTCAGTGCATAGAGAACAGAAGACAGAGGGAGTATGATGCTTCTCTTCAGAGGGAGTGACTATAGAAGATCTAAGGTTCGACATGGTACAACAGGATGGAAATATTACTGATGACTCTAGGATTTACTGAGAGTAAAGCGGATTCCAACCTTTTCTTCAAGGTTGAAGACAGAAGACCAGTGATGCTCCTGTTATGTGTCAATACACTATTGTTCTAGGAATGGAGGTGTGGCAGAGTACAGATGGAATCTTCCTTAGACAAGGGAAGTATGCAGTAGAGATCCTAAATAGGTTCAGGATGATGGACTGCATGACCACACCTATGGCATTGAACATGAAGCTATTAAGTGATGCTTCATCAGAGACGGTTGATGCTACGATGTATCGTCAGATGATTGGGTCCTTAATGTACATGAGACCAGATATTTGCTTTGCTGTGAACACATTGAGACATGTTCACCTGATGGTTGCAAAGCATGTAGGGGTATAGTTGATTATGGACTCAAGTACAATGCAAATCAAAAGATTAACCTAGAGGGTTATGTTGATTCAGATTGGGCAGGCAGTGCCATTGACAGGAAGAGTACTTCAGGATGTTGCTTCAGTATGGGATCAGGTGTGATCTCTTGGTTTAGTAGGAAGCAATCCTGTGTGGCACTGAGTACAGCTGAAGCAGAGTATGTCGCAGCTTGTTTAGCTAGCTGTGAGGCACTATGGCTGCAGAAGCTACTGTATGATATATTTGATTTCCAATTCGATGCTACTTGTATACATTGTGACAACTAGAGTTGCGTGAAGTTGTCAGAGAATCCAGTGTTTCATGACAGGTCGAAGCATATCGAGATCAAGTATCACTATATCAGGGATATGGTGCAGAGAGGAGCGGTGAAGCTCCTGTATGTTGCGACGGAGGAACATATAGTTGATGTATTGACTAAGCCATTGGCTAGGCTGAAGTTTGAGTACTTCAGAGAGGGACTTGGTGTTCTCTAGATCGAGGCTTCCTCCCAGAGAAAGTGATGAGACCCATAGCCACTCTGAAATGGTGAGAAGATTGGTTCCTTCCATGGTCAGATGTAAGGGCTGAGCCATTCTATCATGGTGAGAGGATTGGTTCCTTCCATGTCAGATATGAGTGTTGAGATCCATAGCCATTCTAACGAGTAGGTCAGATATAAGGGATGAGCCATTCTGTCATGGTGGTAGGGTTGCTCCCTTCCATGTCAGATATGAGTGCTGGCCATTTTTTCGAGCAGGACAGATGTAAGAGCGATTTCCATTATAGGAATGGAGGCACCTGGTCAGTTACCAGGAACACTCAGTGTAAGAACTGAGTAGCCATTCTGATGTGATAGAGGGATGTGTTCCCACTTGATCAGATGTAAGGGCTGAACCATTTTGTTCATGGCTAAAGGATTAAGTTCCTTCCATGTCAGATGTGAGTGTTGGCCATTCCGACGAGCAGGTCGGATGTAAGGGAAACTACCATTCTCTAGGAGAATGGAGGCGCTTGGTCAGTTACCAGGTAGCTCAGTCGAGGAGGACTGGGGGCCATTCTGATATGATTGTTGGGATGTGTTCCCCTCATGATCAGATATGAGTGCATGCCCTTCCATCATTGTGAGTAGGATGTGTTCCCGCCTGGATGGATGTAAGTGCTGAGCCTTGTCACAGATGATAGTAGGTGTGTCCTATCATGCTGGTGACTATAAGTGCTGTGCCTTCTCATAGATGATAGTAGGTGTGTCCTATCATGCTAGTGACTGTAAGTGCAGTGCCATTTCACAGATGGTAGTAGGTGTGTCCTACCATGCTGGTGATTGGAAGTGCAGAGACTTGTCACAGATGATAGTAGGTGTGTCCTATCATGCTGGTGACTATAAGTGCTGTGCCTTGTCACAGATGATAGTAGGTGTGTCCTATCATGCCGGTGACTGTAAGTGTAGTGCCATTTCATAGATGGTAGTAGGTGTGTCCTACCATGCTGGTGATTGTAAGTGCAGATCCTTTTCACAAATGGTAGTAGGTGTGTCCTACCATGCTGGTGATTATAAGTGCTGAGCCTTTCCACATATGGTAGTAGGTGTGTCCTACCATGCTGGTGGATGTGAGCGCTATGCCTTTACACAGATGATAGTAGGTGTGTCCTATCATGCTGGTGGTTGTAAGTGCTAAGCCATTTCACAGATGATAGTAGGTGTGTCCTATCATGCTGGTGAATGTGAGTGCTAGGCCTTTCTGATGGGATTGTAGTTTACTACATGATCAAATGTGAGTGATGGGTGTGCCTTTCTGATGAGTAGGTCAGATGTAAGTGCTGGGTGAAGACCTACATGAGGAGTAGGCCTACAACCAGCATGAAAAAGGGCTGGCTCTGTAGAAATTCCTATGACAAGAAGAACCATGAGATAGCACCAGTGATGATCCAGATCGAGTGATGATCCAGATCCAGTAATGATGATCTAGCAGTAATGATCCAGATCGAGTGATTATCCAGATCCAGTACAGTGATGATGATCCAGATTGAGAGATGATCCAGATCCAATGATGATGTTCCATGATGATCCATATCAAGAGATGATCCAGATCCGATGATTACTTGAAGACGAAGATGACTTGAAGATGAGATGATCCAACTGATATAGAGAAGAAGACCAGTGCTGAAAATCGTGTCGAAAGAATACCTTCCTAGTTAAGAGGGAGTGTTGATGTATATGTAACTTCGGAATGTATTCTTCTATGTATCTTATGTATTGTACCGATGTTTATTCCAGGATGTTTCTACTATGTATTTGAGTCATGTGGTCATGCCTCGATGTTTCGATCGGGAAGATTAATAATGTAAACAAGTCATATCAAGTCATTAGGTAAGTCCCCACAGTTTCGGGGCACTCAAGTTATTATACACTAATTAAGGTGTAGGCTCGAGTAGTAATTTTTAGGTTGAGCCTACGTGTGAAAATGCAATTCAAGTGAACGGATTAATATAAATAGAGAGTGAGAGTCTCTCTATTTATCACTTGTGAAATACATCACTTTCTCTCCCAAGTGTGGTGCACTACTGAAGAAGGAAATTTTGGGACTAGACAGAAGACAAAATATTACTGCTGTTTTGGGAGATCTCTTACTGTTTTGGTGCTGATTCTATCTTAGAGAAAGTTGCGGGGTTTTCTCCTTTATGGTTTCCCCGAGGAAAATCTCTTTGTGTCTCTTGTCTCTTGTGATGTGCTTATGTTTTATTGCTGTGCTTTCTATTCTCTCAGTGAAAAGATCCTAAGATCATAATGCTAGCTTAATGTGATGAAAAACTAACATCAATGACAACAGAAAGCCATCAATCTTGGCATATCAAGCCTTGGGGGATTGCTTAAGCCCATACAATTGTTTCTTTAGCCTGCACACAAAAGATGGATAAGTAATAAACCATTGAGGTTGATGCATGTAAATCTCTTCAGTGAGATCTCCATTCAAGAAAACACACTTCACATCCATGTGATGTACCTCCCACTGCTTCGAAGCTGCAATGGCTAAGGCTAGCCTGATGGAGTCCATCTTTGCCACTGGTGCAAAGGTTACATTGTAGTCAATACCATGTACCTGTGAGTATCCCTTGGCTACCAATATGGTCTTATATTTCAAATTTGAACCATCAGCAACAAACTTAGTTTTGAAAACCCACTTACATTGAACTAGCTTCCTCCTTGGGGGAAGATCAACCAGTTCCCAAGTGTTGTTCTTTCGAAGTGAGCTGAATTCTTATTTCATGGATGTTTTCCATATTGGATCATGTGCTGCATGTTCATATGTCTATGGGTCTAATTCAACCATCAGATAGCACTTCTCTACAAACAAAGGATCTTTCATACACAGGGCACTCTCAAACTGAGATCTAGTCCTCCTAGGATCACTAGGATTTCCAGCTTGTTCCCCAACTACATGAATGGTCTTTGCTTCCCATTTTGGTCTTGTAGGACTGTCAAGATATGTAATTAAGTCATCATTATTAGACATATTAGAATCAGAAAACTCATTTATCTCTTCACTTACATTCAATGGTTCTGGTGGTGAAGAAGACTCTCCAACTTCAACTGTTGATAAAGGCTCTTCTTGGAACTGAACACTCCTTTCAATGAAGGATTTGTTTGTGCTCAATTTGATCAGGGTTTACCCTTTTGAATCTTTAGAATACCCAACAAATAGGCACTCTTGTCTTTGGGGCTGCAAATCCTTTCTCTTTTCAATTGGAATTCTAGCCCAATTCTTTGAGCCAAAAATCCTGAAATGGGTCACATTTGGCTTGTGCCCACTCCAAGATTTGAAAGGTGTCATACCATCAAGCTATTTAGGAGGCACCATATTATAGATATAGAATGCAGAGTTTATAGCCTTGGCCCAAAAATTTGGTGGCAAAGCCTTAGCCTCCATCATACAAGTTTCCATCTCCTTCAATGATCTGTTCTTTCTCTCAGCAACACCATTTTGATATGGTGTGTAATAGATTGAATGTTGCATCTGAATACCTACATATTTACAATATTGAATGAAATAAGACTTGACATACTCACCACCATTTTCATATCTGAGGATCTTGAGTCTCCTCCCAGACTGGTTTTCAACCAAGGCCTTAAAGACTTTGAAGAGGTCAAAAACTTCAGACTTATGCTTTAGGAAGTAAACCCAACAATACCTGGAAAGTTCATCTATCAAGGTCAATGCATATTTGGATTGAATAATTGACATATGAGGAAATGGACCAGCAACATCACTGTAGATCTGTTAGGATTATTAATCCTCCCTTGTCCAAATTTGGTCATATGTCTAAATCGGGAGTCATGTCTAAATCGGGAGTCCATCCAGTCTATTTATAGTCATTAGCACCATTGGTTAAACTTAACCTAATTGGGGCACATGTTTCAGTTACCAAAGTGTGGGGAACACTAATTGAGGCTCACTGCCACTTATTGCACTTGATTGCATAAGTTTAGGAGTCTCCTAGATCAATCCCTACAATTTAGGAAGCAACTGGGAGTGCCGAAACCAACCAAGTTCAGTTAACTTCAGTTGATGACTAGTCAAGCCAAGTTAGGAGTTAGTTACATTCATTTCTAGCTCTATACATTCAGTTAAATAATGGTTTAATTAATTGCACACATGTGGGGCGTTTTTCTCACCTACCACAGTCAGTTAACCATTATTTAATACTAAATGTAACAGTTGGTTGTGTTTTAGAACTCCGGTTATGATTTAGACAAGGACAATTAACTACTGGGTCCTTAACTTTAGTTGATGACTAGTCAAGACAAGTTAGGAGTCAGTTACATTCAATTAAATAATGTTTTAATTAATTGCACACATGTGGGGCGCTTTTCTCACCTACCACAGTCAATTAACCATTATTTAATACTAAATGTAATAGTTAGTTGTGTTTTAGAACTCCAATTGTGATTTAGACAAGTCTTGGTTACCTACAGTCAAGTAGATTCATCAATTCGAACTTCCTCATGTGGATTCGAATTGCTTGTGGCTATTAAATCCATTTTACATCATTGTAATTATTATCTGGATTACTTTTTTTATTAATGAAAGCATTCACAGCTGCAAGCCTTTTGCACTGTTTCATTCTTCAATGGCTGAGTAAATTGTGAGATATTCTTTGTGAGTTGTGTGTTTGTCTACAGATCTATATGCTCAAATTTAACATGGTATAAGAGCCTCGGCGGACAAGGCACTTCTCCTCCTCAGATCTCCTACTGGATCATTTTTTTGTTTTGCAGGTACAACTTCGAAATGATTGCATCTCTGATGAGACAAGGTCTAAAGGAACTCTGGACAAGATTGGACAGAACCTTTGGAATTGATAGAAAATGGAGCACATCCAGCACCATAAGCATCCTTGATCCAAAAATATCGGCCTCCACTCTCTCTGATGAAGTTGTTCAAGATAAAGAAGAAGCAGAAGCTTCTACACAGTCAATTCGAATTGAAGACAATCTCTATGCAGTGACTCCTTCTCCTGATGCTCCGGAAGTTCATGAGATCTCTGATATCTCATATTCTCATATTGCTGAAATAGAAGAAGACATTCGAATCTCTGATATTGAAGAAAAATTCTGCTGCACTTCCATGCAAACATTCACCGGTGATTTTCCTTTAAATTCTGTGCAAAATTTACTAGTAATTGCTTCCGAAAGTGAAGAGAAAATTGATTTTTCTCCCTCTAATGTTGCTGCTGGTGTGAAAATATGTGATACCTTGGATATTTTGGAAGAAATATCAGATTACCAGAGTGATCCATTCACTCCCCATGATCTAGTTTTTCCAGCAAACTCCTGCAGGATTGCATGCACCAAAATTCAGAATTTTGAAGAAGAAAAAAGCTGTGCATCGACCGTCACGGTTAACCATTTATTTGATTCTGATATTAACCTTATTGGATATGATATGATCTTATTTATATCTGATCTAATATTTCTTGGTTTAATATATCAAATTCATAATCTTTCAGTACTGCTTGTAGCTATTCTCATCAACGGTGTGAAGAAACAAGTACCGCAAGTCTCCTACAAAACTACTGCTGGGGATTTGATTCCATTTCACAGTTTTGGATCTATTTTGAACCTGCTTAGATCTGATTTAATTTATGATCTGATATTATTCGGTTCATATTTTAAAATTCAAAAGCATTCGGTCATGCTTGTAGCTGCTCTCACCAATTCCAGTGTGAAAAATCAAGTACCACACTTTCTCTTCAAAACTGCTGTGGGGATTTGGTGTTAGTTTCCTCATATGAGGTTGCTGATATGTTATTATGTGATTCATTATCTATTTCAGAAGCTATATCAAACTATGGAGCTCCATCATTCGCTCTCAACCGTCCCAGTGCTTCTCTACCATTGATCACATGCTCATCTTCTCACAGAACTAGTAAAGAGGAAGATTTTCTGCATTCGCCTGGACACCTGCTCCTAACACTTGGGGCTGTTCTTACCACTCATGGTTTGCTGTTCATGGCTGCAACATATCAGTTTCTTGATTGTTCTTCACATTCTCTGAATTCTCAAGAACCGTTCCTCACTTTTCAGTTGACTTCAGTTTCTCTACATGGGTCCAGTCTTCATCCGACAGCTGTCTATATTTCTGATTTAATTGAGCATATCATTCTTCTTCCAAAGAGGAAGATTCCTCCAGACATAATGATGGAGAGGTTAACATGCCAGGCCCCAGGATACCTGTGCACAGAAGAACCAGATTGATCCTGATTCTACCTGCTTAATTAGAAGGGGGGGTTTTTTTCCCATGTGTTTTTTCCCCAAGCACCTTATTTTTGAGCAGTTACTTTACTTTACTTGATGTAATGGGTGACCTATGGTCTTAGTTACCAGGGCCCACAGTTTGTCCAAGTTAGCATTTAGGGGGGGTGTTAGGATTATTAATCCTCCCTTGTCCAAATTTGGTCATATGTCTAAATCGGGAGTCCATCCAGTCTATTTATAGTCATTAGCACCATTGGTTAAACTTAACCTAATTGGGGCACATGTTTCAGTTACCAAAGTGTGGGGAACACTAATTGAGGCTCACTGCCACTTATTGCACTTGATTGCATAAGTTTAGGAGTCTCCTAGATCAATCCCTACAATTTAGGAAGCAACTGGGAGTGCCGAAACCAACCAAGGTCAGTTAACTTCAGTTGATGACTAGTCAAGCCAAGTTAGGAGTCAGTTACATTCAGTTCTAGCTCTATACATTCAGTTAAATAATGGTTTAATTAATTGCACACATGTGGGTTTTT
>LPNX010346742.1:107287-156515 GCA_001517045.1 Pseudotsuga menziesii | reverse complement strand
CCTCATGTGGATTCGAATTGCTTGTGGCTATTAAAGCCATTTTACATCATTGTAATTATTATCTGGATTACTTTTTTTATTAATGAAAGCATTCACAGCTACATGCCTTTTGCACTGTTTCATTCTTCAATGGCTGAGTAAATTGTGAGATATTCTTTGTGAGTTGTGTGTTTGTCTACAGATATATATGCTCAAATTTAACAAGATCAACTCAAGAGGTGCAAAGGTTCTCGCATGACTAGCTCTCTCAAATTTATGCTCTGGGTGTTTTCCGACTCCCTCGGAAAAATTAATCTTTGGTAACCCTTGACCATTTCTTTTCCACTCAGATCATAAAGATACTTATAGTTAAGATGGAAAAATATTTCATGCCAAATATTTCTTGCCTCATTAGCATGAATCAGAAGAGCAGAGGGGTTTGAGTAGGGTAGAAAATGTGAAAACATGTATACCTTCGAAGTGAGATCTACAACTCCTTTTGCAATGACTTTACCATTCAAGATCTCTGTGACCTCAACATCATCAAGGGAGAATATGACCTTATTTGGAGACCCTGTGTGAGTCATTCAATACACTGACAAGAGGTTAGAGGCAAGACTTGGAACATACAATACATTACTAAACTTACCATGGTCAAGATCAATCCTTCCTTTCCCCAAAATGTCAATGAGAGAGTCATCTTCCGGCACTATTGGTGGACCTTTCGACATTTCAAGAGACGAGAAGGCATACTTGGTCGAAACCATATGTCTTGAAGCTCCATATTCTATGATGAAGCTAGGTGAGCTTGATGTGCCAACAACCAAAGCATGTACTCTCTCTCTGTCTTATGAATTTGGTCCTCCTTCCCTCTTGTTTGAGCAATCAAGAAGGGAGATGTTATTCTTCTCCAGGTTTTGGTTCAACATGTCAATTTACTTCTTCATTTAGGAGCTTTTAGGATGATAGCCCTTACTATTGTATGCGCACTTTCTCATTTCTCCTTTGTTCTTCTTCTTCTAGAAGTTCTTCTTGGAGCCTTGGGGCTTCTCTTGAGACTTGTTCTTGTCTCACTTTTACTCAAGTGGCTTCTTATCTTTCTTCTTTCCTTTTGAATCCACCCTTTAATCTCTAGCAACCAAATCTTGGTCTTTGGAAGGTTTTATGGTGCCCACCATCACCAATTTATCTTGTTCTTGTTTAAGGGATTCCATGAACTCTGCAAGCTTAGGCATCTTCCAAGCTCAAGCTATCAACTTGGTGGCATGGAAGGTCAAAAAAAACACTGAATAGCCAGGGCCAAGCTTCAAGAGTATGGCCAAAACTAGTTTCTCTTCCTTCTTTTCAATTCCACACTGTTTTAGCGGCAAAACAAGGGATTTAAACTTGGAAAAGTAGAGTTGCAGGGATTCGAAGCTGCTGGGACTCAAAGAGATCAATTCATTCTCAATTTGATGTCCTCTCATCTCATCTGTCTTACCAAAAATATCTACAAGATTCTCCCACACATCATTAGGTGATGTCAATCCATCAATATGGAAGAGGAGGTCTCTTGATATGCTCAGACACAAAAGACCAGAGGGCTCATCCCTCCTATTGTGCCATTTAATTTTCTCTGCAGCTACATTGGGCTCTTCCTCAGTTGCCATATTCACCCTGGAGATACCTTTCCCTCTCAACATTATCTCCATATTTTATTTCCATTCAAATAAATTAAATGGAGTCAATATGATCTTCAGAGATTGATCCATACCTCAGAAACTATGCCATTCAGTCAGTAGAATATGCTCCCAGTCAATATGTCGAACTTGCAATAGAAATATGGAAGGAGAGAAATTGATCCACAAAGGATCTGATACCATGTGGAAATTGAACCCAAGTGATAGAACAATTGCACTCACAAAATTGCTAATCAAACATGCAAAATTACAAACAAAGGAGACTAAAATTGGAGCATAACTCTAATCTGTATTGAATAAGTGTAAAATAGCCAACCTTGTGAAGTAATAGGCTGCTGAAATATATAATTACATGAGATATTTGAATGCATAAGGATTCCATTTGAAATAGTCAAAAAGTAGGCTTACTAAATCTAGTCAAATCCCCCATAGGTGCATAAAGCAGTTTCCAAATCCACTTAGAGGCTCACGGATTGGAAAAGTCAAGCAGGAAAGCTAATCAGGGATGGAAATAAAACTCATACATGATTTTATTAGGATAAAATAATGGAGGATGATGAGGGAAAAAAACAAGTCAACTACACCTAGTCTTACTTTCCCTTTTTCCATAAATCTCAATAAAGCAGGCAACTTAGCAGAAAAAACAGATATGCACTAGGGAGGATCTGGAATAAAGTAGACATGCTAAATATGGTTTCCAAGAGGTTTCCCAAGTGCTCCATGACTTATTTTAGCAATTTTGACTTCTAGGACATGTGGAAGACAACTTGCACAGAGTGGAATATAGGAAACTAGGAAAATAAGACAAAAATGGATTAATTAATGTCTAAGGTAGCTAACTATGGGTTGATTATTCTAACAGGTGAGGAGCATATAAAAATCATGGAACCTATATTTGAAGACATGACCAAGAATATTATGAAAGGATTCGAATTATTGGCTATCCAAGGTTGGATAAAATATATTGATCTTAAGAAAACCAAAGGGAAAAATGAATTATCTTGCTTGAAGGAGCAAAAGGAGGAGACCCATGAACCACCTAGTTCTAAAATAGGTGAAGTAGAAGAAGTATTACATGAAGAGGATCTAAATTCAGTCCCAAGTGACTCTGAAAAATATGAAGGGATGTCACATGAGTATGAATAATTTTCTATTGAAAATATTGAAGATCATTTCGAGACACACTCTACCTTGGAAATGAAACAAAGAGCATCTATTGATCGATGCTTGAACTATGAATGAGTACCTACTGATGGGTGCTCACAGCTCTATGTTGGTGACATAGAGATCAGATTTAAAAATGTTTTTGCAAGCCAAATTTCTAGTAAACATGAAAATTAAGACCTTGTAGTAGTTGAAGAAGAAACAATATCAACTTTCCCATCACCACTGGAAATTCATGAAGTTGGTCCAAGCAAGAAGGAAGAAGATGAAGAGGTTCATTTGCAAGAGCCTCATTTTCTTGAAGGTTCCTTAAATATGAATGAAAATAATATCCAAGAGGCCCCTAGAATACAACATGACACTAAAGCATTGGTGTTGAATTCTTGTTGAAAATTTCTTCTTTGAAGGATCCATCCTTCCTTGAATACATGGAGAAAATTCAAAGAGCAATGTAGGAATGATGGAGAACATTCAAACAGAAATGTGCAACATTGAAGGTAATTTCATGAATTTACTTTTTGATAGAAAAAATTTGGTTGATATTAATGAATGTTTACATGAATCATACTTGAATAATAATGAGGATATTCATAATCTCCAAATTCAAAATGAGAAACTTCTAGAGAGGATGCAAGATACTTGTTCTTCCTCCCATGTTTAAGATTTTCATATGGTATATTGCTTTGAGGATTCTCATGACATGGTGGATCATGAGAAATGTATAAATTTAAATTTTCTTGATGTGTTTGAAGATTAAATTGAAGAGATCCAAACACTTGATGTGGTGGAAGAGGAACTTGAATTGTCCCTTGATGAAGGTTATGCAATTTTTAAAGAAGAGAATGATTCCTTTACATTGGAACCAATATATGACAAAGGTTTCACACTTTTGAAGGAGCTGCATGATACTACCCATATGGATCCTTCCCATGATTAATCTTCTACACCCTTTGATCATTTGGGTGAGTTAGTTCATTCTCCTACATCCTACAATTCCATGTCTTGCAGCATTAGTCTCAATGAAGTATGGGTGAAAGGGTTCTTTTTTATGGTGCCACATGAGGAGTATGGAACTCCTAGATTTACTTTTTATGATGACATGGTTGGAGAACATTCTTATTTACATTTGCAGCAGCATCCTTTGTTACTTTATGATAATGCACATCTACATGGGTGCACCTATGATATGCATTTGAGTCACTTGAAGACTCATGGTTATTCTTGCTCAACAATTGGTTCATTTGATGTTCTAGGAACTTCATCCAACATTGGGGTGAATATATTTATGATTGGAGAACATTTTTGTTGCAAACCCCCTTAACCCCCCTGAGACAGTCATAGTTTGTGAAAAGAAAATTCTACGCTTTGACAGGTTGTAAATATAGGATTTTTCCAAATAAAGGTATGTGATTTATGAATTCTTGTGAATTTTGTGCAGCTAACAATTGTTTTTATTAACACATTTTGCAGAATGATAGTCAGCTTAAAAAAAACATTCCAGATAGTGCAATTCAGTAAATTTGTTTTTTCTTAGCCATGAGAACCTACAACATGTGTGATGTTGCACAGAATCCCTATGAGCATGAGGAAGATGTTATGGGAGAAAAAATCCGAGTTGGGAATGCTAAGACAGAGTCTAATGGAAGGATATTTCAAGATACTTCCCCATATTTTGCAGCCACCATGAGAATCCTAAGGGTCGAGATGAAAAGTTATAGGGAAGATAATGAAAGATTGGTTAAGGCTCAAGAGAAGTAGAATCAGCTGAATGTAGCCATGTTGCATATTTTGACAGGTATCCAGAGGCATATGAACTTTGGACACTGGACAGTAATACTAGAAGGTAGTAAGAGCAATGCTAGAAAAAGGAAAATATCTCCTAGTGGGTCATCTAACTCCAAAGGATCCACTGGAGGTTCAAGTTCTTCTTCTCAAAATAATAAGAAAACAATGTGCTGCCAGAACCATTCATGTGATGAAGTTAAGAAGGCAAGGCCACCTACCTTCAATGATGAGGTAAAGAATGGTCAAGAAGCTAAAGCTTGGCTTCTTGGGATGAGAAAATATTTCCAAGTCCAAGACTACTATAGAAATATGAAGGCTAGGGTAGCCATCTTCAATTTGATTGGGAGAGCATCCATATGGTGGGAGAACTTCAGGCAAGTGAAAAATATTAATGAAAGGAAGATTGTGTGGCAATAGTTCCAGAAGTATTTCAAGCAAAAGTACCTCTCTGACAAGTACTATAATGGAAAGATTAAAGAGTTCCATGAGATGAGATTGGGATTGCAGACCATGGAAGAGTATGCAAATAATTTCTTGGAACTATTGAGGTATGTTAGGTACATCAAAGATGAAAAATTGAAAATCCATCATTTCTTGAGAGGATTTCATCAGTATTTCAAAGATAAAATTGAGTTTTATGAACATATAACTATGGAAGAGACAATTAGAAAAGCTAAGTATTGTTATGAGCAAAGAAAAGGAAAACTTGATTACGAAAAGACATGGAAGGAAAAAAACAATGATAAATCTAACCAAATGAAGAAAGGTTGCAAACCTTCTAACTTCATAAATAAGCAAAATCAGTGATCCCAAGCTATGAGTAAACCAACTAAAGTGATGGGAGAAAATCCAAAAGATACACAACAAAACAAGGAACCTATCCAATGTTGGAAATGTGAAGGACCCCACATGCGCAGGAATTTCCACTTGAGGATGGGAATGCAAGGCCAAATTACTGCATTCAAGAAGAATAAATTGTGGGTCATGTAACAAGGGTTGTCCCAAGGATTTATGCAGCATTGGAGGAATGCTAGGAAGATCATCAATAAATTTTGGTTGAGGTTGCAGGTAGGATTGCTGAGCAATCCGTTTCTATTTTGATTGACCCTAGATCTACTCATAGTTATATCACTCTTAGATTAGTTGATATCCGTGCTTTTAAGAATTTAAAGTATATCAAATCATGGTTAGTTAAGCTATCCACTGGGACTAAGAGAAAGGTTAGTGAAATGGTAAAGGAATGTCCATTGTTTATGGATGGATTGGTCACTTATGTATATCTGAATGTTCTACCACTGGATTCTTATGACATTATGATTGGAATGGAATGGTTAGAATCTCAGAGAGTAAATATTGACTGTTCTAATAATACTTTTTAATGCATGGATGAAGAAGGGAACCCAAGAGTTGTAATAGGCATTCCAAAGGTGATTTCTGTTAGGCAGATTTCAACAATGCAGCTGAAGAATTTTTGTAGGAAAGGTTGGTAGTTGTATGCATCCCATGTTTTGGAGGAAGTAGAGTATGAAAATCCTAGGTTGGAGGACTTTCATGTATTGCATGAATTTAGGGATTTGTTTCCCAATGAGATTCTAGGGCTCCCTCCAAAGAGGGACATTGATTTCACAATTGATCTTGTACCAAGAGAAAAACCGGTGTCTAAGACACCCTACCAGATGAGTACACCAGAAATGCTAGAGTTGAAGATGCAACTACAAGAGTTGTTAGAGAAGAAGTATACTAGGTCGAGTGTGTCTCCTTGGGGAGCACCAGTTCTATTTGTGAAGAATAAAGATGGTACACTTAGATTGTGTATTGATTACAGATAGCTAAACAAATTAACTGTGAAGAACAAATATATGTTTCCTAGGATTGATGACCTCTTTGATCAAATGAGAGGAGAAAAGGTATTTTCTAAGATTAACTTAAGGTATGGTTACCATCATGTAAGAATCAAGGATGAAGACATTCATAAGACAACCTTTATAACAAGGTATGAACATTATGGATTTTTAGTGGTACCATTTGGACTCACAAATACACCAGCTACATTTATGTGCCTTATGAACAATGTTTTCAACATGTACCTAGATAAACTTGCTCTTTTTTTCCTTGATGACATCCTTATTTATTCTAAGAATGAGGAAGAGCATGAAGAACATCTGAGATTGACATTGCAATAGCTCAGGTAACATAAGATGTATGAAAAGTTGAGCAAGTGTGACTTTTATAAAAATAGAATCCATTATTTGGGTCACATTATCTCAAAAGAGGGAAAATCTATGGACCCTGAAAAGATTGAATCCATTATGAAATGGCCTACCCTGAGAAGTGTGACATATGTAAGATGTTTTATGGAACTTGCAAGATACTACAAGAGATTCATTTAAGGATTCTCCAAGGTTGCACATGCCATCACTTATTTACAAAAGAAGGGGATGAATTTTGATGGACACCAAGGTGTGAGGAGATCTTCCAGTAGTTGAAGAATCTTGTTAGAAGTGCACCCATTTTGAAAGTTGTGGAACCAGAGAAATATTATGTGGTGTGTACTGATCCATGTGGTCAAGGACTTGGAGGAGTTCTTATGCAATACAACCACGTGGTATTTTATGAGTCAAGAAAGCTGAAGGAGCATGAGAAGAAATATGATACTCATGATCTAGAAATTGCGGCCATATTACATGGTCTCAAGATGTGGAGGCATTACTTGATGGGAAGAAAATTTGAGCTAAGGACGGGCCATTGTGTTCTGAAGTACTTATCTGATTAGCCTACTCTAAATGCTAGTCAAGCTAGATGGCTAGAGTTTTTATGTGATTTTGATTTTGAAATCAAACACATAAAACGAAATGAGAATAAAGTGGTTGATGCACTCAATAGGAAGGTGCAAGAAATGAATGTGGAATTTCTTAGTATTTGCCAATTGGATTTGAGGAAAAAAAATATTTTCAATCATGTTGTTGAAGATGAATTGTATGTGCAGGTCAAAGGACAAATTGCAGTAGCAGAATCCAAAAAAAAAATGAGCGATATAACTTGGAAGAGGATGGAATTATTACCTAAAAGAACATGATTTATGTCCTAGATGTAGCATATTTGAGGAGGGTTGTTATGTATGAGATCCATCAAGATCCATATTATGGTCACCTAGGATATAAGAAGACAATTGCTACATCCAGAAAGCAGTAGTTTTGGCCAAGAATGAAAAAGGACATGGCTGAGTACATTTCAAGGTGAATGAAATGTTAGCAAGTAAAGGTTGAGCATCAACACCCAACAAGTTTTTTGAACCCTTTTCTAGTTCTAGAATGGAAATGAGAAGTTATTTCCATGGATTTTATTATAGGGTTGCCAATGAATTGGCTACAACATGACTCCATCATGGTTGTGGTGGAAAAATTGACAAAGGAAGAACATTTCATACCGGTTAAGTCCACACATAAGACTGAAGACATTGCAAAAATATTCATGAAGGATATTTTCAAATTGCATGGATTTCCTAGGGGCAATAGTCATTGACAAAGATGCCAAGTTCACTTCCAATTTTTGGAATGGTTTGTTTGCATATTTGGGTAAAACATTGGACTTCAACACTGCCTACCATCCTCATACTGATGGTTAGATAGAGAGAGTGAATCAAGTGTTGTAGGACATGATTCACATCTATGTGATGGATAAACCAACAAAGTGGAAAGATTATTTACACTTGGTATATTTTTCTTATAACAATGGAAATCAAGCATCATTGGGAATGAGTACATGTGAATTTTTTTATGGAAGAAGGTTCAGGACACCAATGACATTGGATACTCCAGTGAGCATGATTGTGCTTGGTCCATAATTGATCAAGGAGATGGAGCAAGAGGTTGTAAATATCAGGTAGAATCTAAAAGAATCTCAAGACATACAAAAATTCTATGCAGATAAGCATAGGGTGAACAAAGAGTTCAATGTTGGGGATCATGTTTACCTCAGAGTTAGGGAAAGGAAGAGTTCCTTGAAGCTTGGAAGTTGTGCCAAGATGTCACCTAGATATTGTGTTCCATTTGAAGTGATTGAAAGAATAGGTCCAGTTTCATATAGAATTGTATTGACTGCTAGCTCTAGGGATCATAATGTTTTTCATATTTATTTTCTTAAGAAACATGTACATGATCCTAACCATGTGATAAATTGGGATGTGATTCAAGTGAAACCCAAGGGAGAGTTCCAAATTGATCCAATGTGCATCCTTGATAGTGTTAGGATTATTAATCCTCCCTTGGTCAAATGTCTATTAGATTAATTATTTCCTAACTTAGGAACCTTAAATTAATTAAATAAGTCCACTAGTGCAATTGGGTGCACATGGCCCAATGGGGCCACATGCACCAGTCATTGAAGTGTGAGGGATAATGCTAGAGGTTAAATGCCACTTACTACATGTGCATGCATCAGTGGGGGTGCCTCCTAGACAAATCCCTACATTTTAGGAGCCACTAAGAGTCCCAGCACCAACCTACCTTAGTTGGTTGGAGTTAGCATTAGTTAGTATTAGTTAGCCCTCAGTTATAATCAGTTACTTCACAATCAGTTAGGCTAGTTCTATTATTGCATGGTTAATGCATGGTTTCATGTGAAGTAGCACTTTTGTTCACCTACCACACTCATTTGCACTGAGTTAACTAGCTATCACTATTAGTTTGAGTCGGTGGTGCATCTGGGAGTTGATATGATGGACTACGATATTGATTGGGAGACCTTGATTTAGATATTCAGTTAGATACAGTCTTATCCACTTGTTGGATTTGAATTCATTACTCATGCATTCAAATTCTACATATTTGTAATCTATTGTACACCGGATATTATCATGATGAATATACTTTAAATTCTTGAGCAATACTTGTCTATTTCCTATGTGGTTTTTTTTTCTTAGTTTGTATGGTGATTCTCCATTCAAGCTACAACATAATCAGAACTCTCTGCTTGAAGATATTAATGGCATTCAAATTATAATATGGTATCAGAGCCTTCTCAGGCAAGTTTCATGCTTGTTTTTCCTCATTGAACATCAGAAGCAACTGGGTTTCCACATAATTTCCCTATGAAAACTTGCTATCAATGGATTCATTCATAGCAGTGGAGAGGGCATTATGGACCCTAAAAACATGTTCATGTTTGGAGAAAAATAATGATTCTAACAATTCATATGTTTTAGTGTTATTTGTAGTGAAATTGACAGGTTCTACATAGCTTGAAAGAAGTATTTGCAGCCGTACAGCCAGAGCAATTATGAGTTCTCAAACTCCTGAGCCACGGATCATAACAACTTCCAATTAGCTTGATTAGAGGATTGAGATGCAACTGGCCTTGCACAAGCATGGATACCACAGGATCATACATGGATGGGAGGATGAGCCTCATCAGACGATAGAGCTGAACAAGTTCCTAAACCATTGTGATGAAGTGTTTGGGTACTTACGTACTTATATTTCCATAGATCTCCTCTTCCATCTGGAAGGATTGACGAATCCCAAAGAATCCTGGGAGAATCTTGATAGCTTTTTTAACAAAAAAGATGAGTTTTGGGGACACATTTTGGAGAATGAGTTGGTATCTTTACATCCCAGCAGTTTCGAGACAATTGAAAAATTCTTCTCCAAATTCAAGTCTCTAGTGCTCCAATGCAGATAGTGCGGGATAGAGAAAAAGGATAAGAATAATTTCCTTTCCATACTCAACAAAATAGGTCCTGAGTACTCTGTATATGTCTCTATGTTTCATTCTAAGCATGAAAGCTTTACTTATTGGAAACTTCCTTCTTTAGATTCATCCTCTGATTCCTTAATCAAAGAACAAGACAAATTGATTTGAATTGGAGTCATCCAGACTTCCAAGGATCAAGCTCTATTGGTTACTGACTCCTCCAAAGGGGAAATCAAAGAAGAAGGAGCCAAAGGCAGTTGATTCGAAACCTAAACCAAATCAGAAAGCTTCTAAAGGGACCTATGGCTCTAAGAAGAAGAAATTTGAAAATAATTTATGTATGTATTGTGAAAAGGGGTACTATCTTGAAGAACATTGTATGAGGAATAAACTAGATGAGAGTCCACTCTTCTCAAGAAAAACAATATTTCTCCTCCAAGAGCAAAGAATCCTAATGAAGATGCACCGATAGAAGATGTCGAAAATTGTCATGCTTTGAAATAAACTCTCTCCTCATCCTCAGTATACATTATATATTATGGATCCTCCAACCACATGGTTTCCTGCAAAAAATCCTTCTCTACTCTTTCACTGTCAAAGGGGCCTAATATTCACATGGGAGATGATTCCCAAATTCCAGCATAAGGAAGGGGCTCAGTCAGAGTGAAGCATGGTGAGTTCAAAAATGTCTTATATGTTCCCTCCCTTGCTACTAACCTATTATATGTTTACCAAATGACCCATATAGGCTCTCCCAATAGGGTCACATTCGATTTAGACTCAGTGGAGATTACAGAAAAAGCCACGGGAAGGATTGTAGCAAAAGGTATTGCAAATCACTCTACCAAAGCTTATGATTTTTCACATTTCTTACATGTTTCTCCTCCTACAAATTTATTGTCTCATGCTAACAACACCAGCAATATTTGGCATGAGATATTTGGCCATCTCAATTTCAAATATCTAAAGCAGCTCCACAATGATAACATGGTTGAAGGTTTTCCCTCCATCCAAACTTTTGATGGAGTATGTGTTGGGTGCTTGGTAGGTAAGAATCCAGAAAAGAAGTATGATGTTGGGAAGGTTCATAAAGATGTCTATACACTTGATTTGATACACAGTGATGTAGTTGGACCTATGCCCACAAATTCAAATAATGGTTGCAGGTATTTTTGACCTTTATTGATGATTGTTCTAGGTACTGTTGGATCTACTTCATGAAACAAAAATTAGAAGTTTTTGAGACCTTCAAAATTTTTAAATATTTGGTTGAGAATAGTTTCAATAAGAAGATCAAGTCAATAAGATCTAATGGAGGAGGAGAGTATGTCAAAAGAGATTTCCAGAATTTCTGTGAATCAGAGGGGATTCGAATGGAACAGTCAGTTCCATACACACCACAATAAATGGTGTGGCTAAGAGAAAGAACAAATCACTGAAAGAGATGGAAACATGTATTCTCCATGGAAAGCATCTACCTCCTTCTCTTTGGGAAGAAGCAATAAACTATGCTTCATATTTGCAGAATAGGGTGCCCCACAAGTTAGATGTTGGGGTCACACCATTCAAAGCACTGCATGGGTATAAGCCCAATGTATCTCATCTGAGTTTTTTTGGTTCCAAATATTAGGCCAGGATACCACTTGATAAGAGAAAGGCCTTCCAAGACCAAAGTAGTGAATGCATTCTGTTGGGTATGTAGATGATGCAAAAGCTTACAAACTGATGGAGGTTGCTACCAAAAGATGCTTCATTGAAACAAGTGTCTAGTTGAATAAGATCAGCTGCATGATACTCATCCAATAGCACAAGAAGGTATAACCATTTCTCCTCATATTTTTGATGATTACGATGATGTGCTATAGGTTTCAGATTCAAATGAAGAATATCACATACAACATGATCCTGTTATTGAGACTGAATCTCAACAGATTCTAGATCCAGATCCAGTACCCATTCCAAATCAGAATCCTAAACCTAGATGGGCTCAAAAGCTTATTGATGTAGTTGGAAGTGGTGTTGGAGTTCCAGAAGATAAAAGAAGAACTAGGTCCCAGTATCAGAATCAACATGTTGCACTATATCTCAAAGAATGGTTGTTATCAACCCAAATGGCACTTCTCCGTCTGAGTGTCGACATTCTTTATGTTGGTACACAAAAATACATATTAGGATTGAAGTTTTCCAAAACACTATAGATGGGAATGACTTGGGATGCATTTACCCTTAAACCATATTGCTATATAATTTTTCTAAGTGTTGAGTTGCATACATGACTATCTCCATTACAACTCATGTACTGTACACAACTATCTACATTGCAACCCGCGTACATCAGCGTACGTGATTTTCCTTTAAGAAAATCATGTGTCATACGTGGGTTGCCTATATTAATAGCTGTGTACACCTTAGTTTGACCTTAAAATATATAAAACGTGATTAATTGAGATTAGTTGGGCCCTAATCCTTAACTATACCAACTGTTTCAACCACCCCAACCTTCAAAATTACTCTATTTCCGAAAGTATAAATAGAGGCCTTGGGGAGGGTATTATTCGATCAAGATTGGAGAGAAAATTTATTCTTGTAGTATATATTTAAAAGTCTTGGAGGAGTAGAACTCATAGTCATTTGGTTGCAGAGGAGTCCTTGTCTCAAAAGCTGGGTTGTACTCTTATCTAATTCACCGTTTCTTAATAAAGAGAGTTCTTCTTCCAACATTGTGTTGAGTCTATTTCATGTATTGTGGTTAATGAATGTATTTGATTACATATTTGATATATTTTTTTATCTAACCTCTTATATATACATGCATGAGATATTACTTGGAGAATTTTCTCTTTACAGGTGAAAGAGGTGCATCCTTGGAAGCTTTGGAGAGAAGAGGAGTAGGAGAAGATCAAGCTTGGATCAACCATCGGTAATCAGGTAACTTAAGAATTTCTTCCTATTCCCTTTCTATTCTCTAGTAAAGCTTATTTTCTGCAAGGTTAGTAGTAAGTTGGTAACCCCCAAGCCTAGGTTACAAGGGTGCTTAATCCTAAACAACAGAACTAGCAACTCCACTGGGTCCATCCTATTGTGGGTTAGTCCTGTAGATACTTGCCCAATCTTTGCTCTGATTCAATGTAGTGTTTTAGATACCTATATTGTTTTTTATTTTTGAATTTTTTTTGTTGTGTACACAGGTTGTTGTGCTACACAGTCGTGTACAACAACTTGTATATGTGGGTTGCTCCATTGGATAGTCGCATACAGTACACAAGTTGCTCTATTACATAGTCGCATACATCTTTTAGGCGCAATTTTTTTTGGGTAGGGTTGCTTGTCCTTGTATTATTTGGATTTTTCTCTGCTTTGGGGTCTTCTATTGCAGGCATCTTGCTATAGGTCTGAAAGTCCTGCACACCATACTTTGTGCATTTCAGTAAGCCCTTGAGTTTTTGTTGTTTGAGTCTTCTTTCATTTAGCAATTTGAAGTGGATTATCCTGTTTGGCTGATAGGTTCAGTGCTATGTATTTGAATCAGTGATCAGGATTTTAGATACCTTGTACTCTGTACTACTTTCAATTAGTTTCATTTTGAAACTTGCCCTTTAGTGATTTTAGTGGATTTCATTCATTGTTTCTTCCCAAGCTAGGTGCTTGCCAAGTCTCCTCCTTAGGTGGTTGAATTTGGTTCTTACAAGTCTTCTATACTTCATATTGCTTGCTTTATGGTTTGATTATTCAAGAATACTCAAGAATTTTTGCATGTAGGTGCATAGTAATTTTTGAAGAGTTTGAAAAGTGAAGAAAAAACGTTGGAAACATTTTCATTTTAATTGCATATCATAGTTTTATTTTCAGTATTTTCGAATAAAATCTCAAAAATTACAAAAAATAAGTCTTAGTCTTCTCATACTTAGTTGTAATTTCATTAGTTCATATCTACAAAAGAGAAAGAAGCTTGATTTAAGTAGTTATAATTTGTTTTGGAATTCATTTTATACACCCTTTTACTTTTCTTATCAAGTCTATAATATCATAGTCATTCACGCCACTTACCCTCTGACTAAGAACAACCCTTAAAATGAACGCTATAATATAAAATTTATTAGTAATTTTTGTTTTATAGGGTCATACACCTACTAGCTTAGGCTAGACTTGTGGGATAGGAAGTATAAACTCCCCACAAGTACTTAAATTCGGACATAGTTGGACAATCAATAGGTAAACCCTTCTCTATGTTGATAGTATTTGGGAAGCTCCTCTCAAATGGGAGTTAATCACGAGGCCATGTGGAGGCTTGGGCTAAGGAGATAACCCTCTGATTCCTTGTCAAAATGTAGACCAAGGTTTTTGTGCATCTATGGATTCTATCCTAGATAATGTTTTGGGCTTTGATACCTTACCCATGTGTATGAATCATGCTTGCGACTGTCCCCCAGACTATTGATACACTTAATGTAGCCTATACTCTCTTTGACATCTAGGGTTTATACACAAATAAACCAGAAGGCTATTCTATTTCACCTTGAACAGGATTGGAAGATAACCCTTGTTGAAAGAGTGGGAGGGCGGTGGGTGATTCCTCCACTTATGCCTAAGAACCTCTTCAAGGATGCCAAGAAACTATCTCTCATCTTTCTTCGAGAAAGAATATATTATATCCCTTGTGATTGTTTAGACTTTAGGAAATTTTGTAGTGATTGCTCTGTGGTTTGTCTATGTTTAGCTTACCTTAGGGTGTGAAGAGTCAAATTTACAATCGTGGAGGAGAAATATGTTAGAAGGTCTCAAAGGTTGCAAAACCTTCCTCTTCTTATCACATTGGAACCTCCACCTCCCCCTCAAAGGTGGATACTAGACACGGATGGTTGTTTCGAACTGATAGGAGTTAGTGAAGTTTCGGGTGAACCAAAACATAAGGAAAACCATTTTTATCTAACTATAGTTGAGATAGAAGACTTGCAGGATGATTAGTTTGCAAGGAACTTTAATTCACCTCCAATTGACTTAAATGATCCTGTGATCATTCAGGTTTGTCCTTTCAATTCACCCATGATTAGGGTCCCTCTGGGAAAACTAATGTCTACTGCAGGAGAAAGTTCTTCTACTTCCACCTCAGCCACTCCAGCTGAAGGGGTACCACCTCCCCCGGTAGGTGCCCCTAGAACAAGTATACCTACTACACCTTTAACTCCAGCTAGCTGGGTGGTTCAACCACCGGTTCCCACAAGTTTAGCAAGTACTTATGATGGTATGGTAACTGGGATTCCTAGTGTACCTTCAGTTCTTAATTCCTTCACACATATTGCTCAAAGTGGTCCAATAGGATCCTCGACATTCGTCTAGGGTTTTCCTTGGAATGGGGGGCACATTCCCCCATCCACTCCATATGTAGGTCCAACACCTGCATATGTAAGGGTGCAGTTCGGAAACCCTAATACTTATGTTCAAGGTTTTCAAACTCCAGTTTCAGTTCCTTTCATGAGCTCTCCTTTCTCGCTTTTCAATGGAGGGATACCTGCTCCTATGTTCCAAAGCCCAGCTTTGACTGGGGTAGCTAGAACCTCATACACTACACCGCACATAAACAATCCACTAGCTTATGGATGAAATATTTTCCAAAGCAACCCAACCACTTCGCAACTGGCAGTAGGGGGCAACCCCACCTTCACATATGGGAACATGGAGGAAATTCCCTCTAATCCCCAAGCTAGTACTTTTAATGCTCGGGTTATACCCAAGCTCTCTTTTCTGGCAACGTTAAATTTGCTAGATTTGTCGAAACTAATGAATGACCCAGTGAGACATAACTTCTCCTGGCCACCCGTTCCTACCAAGCTGCCCTCAGATATCCCAAAATTCGAAGGCAAAGTTGGTGATGATCCAGGAGCTAATGTCACCACTTTCCATTTTTGGTGCTCTTCCAACTCACTGAATGACAATATAGTTCGGTTGAGGATGTTCCAAAGAACTCTAACTAGTACTGCAGCAAAATGGTATATTGAACTGCCTTTTGCCGCGTTTGACAGTTTTTGGGACTTGGCTAATGTATTCCTTAGTCACTTCCAAATTCCTGTCCAATATGGTTTCGGGACAGACTTGTTGTCAACCTTTCGGTAGGACAAGGCCACTCATATTTTGGATCACATCCAAGATTGGAGAATATGGAAGAGCCTTATCAAAGCCACTATTCCTCTCGAGTTTTTATTAGAATAGTTCCTTAAATCCCTATTGCCATACATATCTAAGGATGTATCTACTTTGGGAGTGACCAATGAGGAAGAGGCTGTCCTCAGGGCCCAACAGCTATATTTGATATATTATCAGTCTAGGATTTTATATGAGATCATCCCTGATGCACTGAGTCCAATGCACAATGTAGAGAAGCCTAAGCCTAGACCCCATGCTGATGGTGTGGTTGGTTCTATGAAATCTCCCACTGTAGAGTCTTTGGCTAAATAGCTCCATGAGTTGTCTGTCAAACATTCTATGGTGGAGGTAGCAAAGGCTACCCCCTCACCCCAGAATGCAAATGTTTTTGCACAATCCTCTCAGAAGGGAAATCAGTAGCCCGGTGGGAAAAAAGGTGAGGGAAACAAAAACAAGCAAAAACCCACAAACAATGTTGATGGGGGAAAAAAATAAAAGACGAAGGTGAAATTACCATGTAAGTTGTGCCATGAAGATCACCTAACCCATCAATGTCCCCTTATGGAACAAGCTTATAAGCTATTAAAAGGCCAACAAACAGCTCTCTTGAAGGATCCTTTTCCCCAAGGACAGAATTTCGCTTCAGCTTCAAATGCAGCAAGGGGCACCCCAAATGCTTATGACCCTAATTATATCAACGTGGCTCAATCCCAAAGTTAACTCCAGACTAGGAACAAGAACTATGAAACAAAGGCTTCAGATAAGGGTAAGTTGATAGGTGAAACTTCCAACCCTCTCACAATTGAGAAAGCTATCGAACCTATGCCCAAGATACCGAAAGGTGTCTTCAAAAAAACCTTGCACAATCCCAATGCTAGGACTGTAGCAAACTACTCCATAGTTGAATATTTAGCCCAGAATCCTTGTGCGATGTCGGCTTTAGAGGTGTTACAAAGTTGTCCTACCCAGTAAGATGCACTCTCATAAACCTTAGGCAGTATGGACTCATCGAGCCTCATGGCAAAGTTTAATTTGTCTGATGTTAAAATTCACCTGCCAGACCATGTAGCCTTATCAATAGATGTCATCCATGGTATAAAAACTATTGGAAGGGAATTTTTCAGTGAGGGTGCTTCTACATGTGTCATTTCCGTATCTTGCTGGAAAGCTCTTGGATCTCTAGAGCTGGTTCCATCGAACACCCTACTTGTTGCTTTCGAAGGGAGGTCATTTCGTCCACATGGTATCCTACCGGCTTTCGAAATTAAGTTGGTAGGAAAAGTAGTGTCTGTTGAGCTAGAGGTGATTGATGCACCTTTGTATTATAACTTGCTCTTGGGGAGAAGTTGGATTTATGCCATGTCAGCTATTGCATCGACCCTATTTCGGGTAGTAGTGTTTCCACACGAAGGGAAGTTGGTTACTATAGACCAACTTAGTTTTACTCAAAAAGGATGCATGAAAACTTACTAGTCCATCATACCATTGGTTGATCAGGTTAAACCTACTTTAGAGAGCTTAGGGGCTGGAATGTATGCATCATTGATGGGCACATTCGATATTCCAACTCCGATTAATTATCTAGGTTCTACTAGTGTAGGGAAGTCTATAGCAACGGTTGTTGATAGAATAGATCCTTGGGTTATTCCTTCCCACCATGAACCTAAAGCGCCCTTATCAGTAGTGGAAGTATCTTATCAAGCTATCTTACATACCACTGTTGATCCCATTCCAGTCCCTCTCACAATCTTAGAGGAACCGAAAGAAGCTTATCTGCCTGCTTGGGCAGTGAATTCTTTGCATTCTAGAGACTGCTTAGATATGGTTTTGCCTTCGGATAAATCCATTCTGGAAGCCATGTGCAGATGAGATAAGATCTGGGAATATCTTCACCATCGATCCTATTTTATTCCAGAGTTAAGTAGGATTGAGAACCAGGAGTTCCATATGAGACTGGTAGGTGATGTTGATACACCTATTAATCCCTTACAAAGGGAAGGAATATTTACTGAGGGGAATATGGAAAACATTTCCTCTATGATTTTTATCAACATCTCTGCAAACCCAAACATTGTGTAAAATGTACACATCGACGTGAACTACTCTTCAGAGGAGATTGAGATCTATACATCCTTGTTTAAGGAATTTCACTATGTATTTTCCTGGTCATATGAGGAGATGCCGTGCATAGATCCATCAATAGTCGAGTATGAAATCTGAACTTAGCCTAATGCTAGACCTGTATGACAAAATTTTAGACCTTTCAATCCGTGTAAAGTGGGAGCGGTTAAAGCTGAAGTTGAGAAACTGCTGAAAGCCAATTTCATTTACCCGATAGCTTTGACAGATTGGGTATCCAACCCTATTCATGTTGATAAAAAGCAAGGGACTATACATGTTTGTAATAAATTTTGGGATCTAAACAACGCCTGTCCCAAGGACAACTACCCCATGCCATTCATAGATCAAATCATCGATGCCTATATGGGAAGTGAAGTCTTTTCGTTTATTGATGGTTTCTATGGGTATAATCAAATCCAAATTAAACCGGAAGACCAACATAAAACATCTTTTATATGTCCTTGAGGTACCTTAGTGTACAAGAAAATGCCCTTTGGATTGAAAAATGTAGGGGAAACCTTTCAGTGGGAAATGAATTTTTCCTTTCATGACATTAAATCCATTGTCGAACCCTACCTTGATGATATTCCAGCACATTCTCGTAAGAGGATTGATCACCCAAATCACTTGCATTTGATTTTTGAACAATGCATATACTACAAAATCACTTGAATCCCCACACGTGCATTTTCTGTGTCAAGTTAGGGAGACTGCTCGGATTCATCGTTTCCAACAAAGGCATTCAGGTGGATCCTTTGAAAGTAGAGGCCATCGTAAATCTTCCTCCTCCTCGTTCTATCAGGAAGCTTCAAATCCTGCAAGGGAAGGCCAACTTCCTTCGACATTTCATTGTAAATTATGCCAATATGACTAAAGGTTTCATGCGCCTGTTGAAACAGGACACCCCATTTGTATGGGATGACATCGCACAGCTTGCATTCAAAGCATTAAAGAAAGCTTTGTTGTCACACCGTTATTGTTCCTGCCAAATTACTCTCATGATTTTATATTGTATTTGGCCTCATCTGAGTTGACCATAGGGGTAGTACTAGTCCAGGAGGATGATAATCTCCAAGAGCATTTCATCTACTATCTCAGACGTGCTTTAGCTGGCCTTGAACTTAGGTATTCCAATGTCGAGAAGTTGGCCTTGGTAGTTGTGTATGTTGTTCATAGGTTGCGTCACTAATGAGGACTACGATGGTAGTGGCGGATGTTAATCCTTTCCAAAATGTTTTGTCCTGACGAATAGTTGGAGGCAAATTCAATAAATGGATAGTCATTCTTCAGGAGTTTGACTTAGATTTCCAATCCGCCAAATCTGCCAAATCCTTAGTTTTTGCTGAGCTCATTGCATAATTTTCGGTAGAGGAAGATGTAGCCATTGAAGAAGACTCATTCCTAGATGAGAATATCTTTTTGATTTTCACCTCTGACCCCTGATATGGAGATATAATTGTCTATCTAGATAATTTGAAGTACCCTGAAGCCTTCTCGTGGGAAGAACAATGCAAACTATGCGTACATGCCAAAAAATACCTCATTATTGGAGATACTTTATAGTGTAGGGGGGTATATTCTGTTTTGCATCAATGTCTTACCCACGAAGAAGCAGAGACTGTCCTAAATGATGCCCATAGTGGAGTGTGTGGGGGTTGTTTATCTATGTTAGCAATGGCCTAGAAGATCTTATGTGCCAGTTATTTCTGGCCCGCGATATTTAAAGATTGTGTGGAAGCCATGAATCACTTTCGTCCTTGTCAGCTTTACACCAGAAATATGCGGTCACATCCTGCTCCACTATTTCCTGTCATCTCAGTGGGTCTCTTCATGAAGTGGGTGATAGATTACGTGACGTGTAACCCAGTCTTATCTAGGGGGCACAAACATATCATTGTCACTGTATATTATTTCATGAAGTTGGTAGAGGAAATTCCCACCTATAAAGATGACGGGGACACTGTAGCTCTTTTCATTTTCAACCAAATTATCGCACGATTTGGCATCCCTAAATAGATTGTCACTGACCATGGCAGTCACTTCCAAAATAGTATGATGACTGAATTGACCACTATGCTAGGGTTTAGACAAGAGCATTCATCTTATTTATATACTTAGGAAAATGGTCAAATTGAGGGTGTAAATAAAACCTTAAAGACTATTCTCAAGCGTACTATTAATGCAACTCGTTCCAATTGGCACATCATGCTGTATCCTGCACTTTGGGCATATTGGACCAATGTGAAAACTGCTACAAGGTTCTGTCCTTTCCAACTCATTCACGGAGTGGAAGCATTCACCCCAATTGAATGCGAAATCTCGTCCCTAAAGATTGCTATTCATTTGTTACCTGATACGACTGAGATGGAAGCACGTTTATTACATTTAGAACATCTAGATGAGCAACATATAGATGCGCTAACAGCAAACGAGGCTCATAAAAATAGGGTAAAAAACCAATACAATAAATCAGTCAAACCTCAGATTTTTTCTAAAGGGGAGCTTGTCTTGCTTTGGGATCAGGACAAAGAACCCCTAGGGGTAGGAAAATTCAGGTCTATGTGGTTAGGACCTTATGTCGTGTCAAAAGTGTTGAAGAAAGGTGCATATGAATTAACATATTTTGAGGGGAATAACATTAAAGGAAATTTTGGGTCTAAAATGGACCTTATAAGAAAACACACCAACAATAAATTTTGTGAGTTGGAATTCAAGAACCAATAGAATTTCAATCAAATGAGTCAACCATAATGGTTGAATTGACATATTTGTCATAAAAGAAAACTACTATTTTTGTTCATATTTTCGACATATCTCCCTGTGTTTTTACTCAAATTCCGAGCGGTAGAGCTCCTTGGATGCAGAATTTAATTCCACATCCAACGAGTACCCACACTACGTACTTTTGATAGACCTCGCTACCCCCAAAACAAGAAATACCTGAAAAAACATGATGATGACATCATCATCACATTTTTTAGGTATTTCTTGTTTTGATGGTAGCGGGGTCTATCAAAAGTATGCACTATGGGTATGTGCTGGATACGGAATTAAATTATGCATCCAACAAGGTCTCTTGATTGGAATTTGAGTAAAAACATAAAGAGATATGTCAAAAATATGAACAAAAAAGTAGTTTTTTTCATTCTTCCTCCAAAATTAATAACTATTATTTTATTATTTTCCTTAGGAGGCCCATTTTAGACCTCAAATTTCCTCTAATGGCTACCCGAGCCTAGAAATGAGATCTACTTGAAAAAGTACTATGCTTAGGTTTAGCTCTTTTTCCTATATTTTTATTGTATGTATTTTATGTACAATAGTTCGTTGGTTTGTGTTCTTATACCATCTATTGGTTGTTACAGATGTCTTCTGAGTGGTTCATAGGTTTCGCAGATGGCACTAGTCACCACACTTGTAACCCGGTTTTAGTCGCATGGGTCATCTACTTGCCCTCAGGACAACTAGTTGCCTCTGGAGGTGCTTGCCTAGGTCCTACTACCAATAATGTGGCCGAATATTGGGCTATCATTGAGATTTTATGGGATGCTTTGTCATGTGGTATCACTCAGCTGGAAGTCTGACTTGGCTCTCAACTGGTGGGTTCCCAGCTCAATCGAGCTTATCAAGTGTGGAACCCTATTTTACTACGTCATTTTATGCAAGTTAGGTTATTGGAAAGAAATTTTGAGCTTATTACATTCAATCATATTCCAAGAAATCAAAATCCATTAATTGACGTGTATGCTAATTATATATTGGATTGGCACTTAACACATTTTGCATAAAAATATACAATAGATACATTACAAAACAAATGTAAATAAAACCAGAAATATATATATATATATATATATATATATATATATATATATATATATATATATATTGTGTGTGTGTGTGTGTGTGTGAATATCTGTCCATATAGATAGGTCAAGTTTTTGATCCTCAGATCTAGTCATAACTGTATAATATACAAAAAATATACAAAACATGGATTGAAGTCCATAAAATTCTCTTAGGTCTAAGCTTGACCACCCTGGTCATCATGTGCCCTGGTCACCTGGACCACCCTGGTCCCCCTGATCATCCTGATCACCCTACTCTCGGGCTTCTTTAGCTTCCTCAGCTGTAGGAGCCTCAACGACGTTGATGTACACAAGTACTGCTCTAGCCACCCATCTCATAAGGCGTATCTAGACAGGTGGTATACCAACCACTAGCTCCTACATAGTGCCAGGGATATGCTCAATACGTAAAGTAGATACTCTTTGGGTAAGCCTGGCCATATTTCCCTTAAGAACCCTAATCAAACCATGGTCTTCTTCCACCACAGGACGCACATACATATGTGGATTCTTAGCAGGGTGAACTAGTCCAATATCTGTATTTTAACATTTTAAAGGATTAAAAACTCTTATACATATGTATATATATTTATGACTAAAATTCATAAAAATTTAAAAAATTAAAAACAAAAATACCTGACGCTCCCCATGCTCCTCCAGAAGGGAGGACAAGGTCAGTGTCACCTCGGAAATCTATTCCAGCATATGGAAACTGTTCCAGTGCTAGTACCTGTCGCTCCCACCATAAGTAGAGGTCATCGTCATATACACTCTGAACTAATCCACCACCTCCCTGGCGGAGGAATATTTCTCCCCACCTACTCAATCTAGGATGACGGGGAGAATGAACTGGTAGTGGTACTGCAAGACTCAAACCAGGAACCCTTTGAAAGAAAAAGGCCACCAATATGCTAGAATAACCAAATTTTTTTTTTCGGCCTCTTTTATAGTCAGAGAGCTGCTTCCTCATTATCGGGATTACTCAAAAAATTGAAATTTGCTTGGATCAAATGAAAGAGCATGAAGTTTAGTTTTACCTGGCACTTGCGGTTTTGAGAATTTTCCATCGAGTTGTTCGCAACGAGCAATCAAAGGCAGAGGTAAAACTTGTCTATTTTGGGTAAAAATTCAAATGGTGAGTTTTTTATTTCTATTTTGAAATATTTATAGAAATATTATTTTAAAAGTAGGTTTTTACCTATAGTTCATATTTTTTATAAAAATCAAACTAATACCATGTCTTTTTCGTCAATGTGACAGGTCTAAGGTCATTTAAAGTTATTTTTCACTCATATAAGATAGGATTTTGGTCATTCACATGCATTTTTGCATTCACACCTAATCCATCTTAATCCTAGAATTACCACTTTGACCACGGACTATGGTATTTTAACCATTAGTACCTCGTTTATGCCATTGTTCTTCTGTGGATAGGAATTTTCCTCACATGAGTATCCTCGATTAGAACCCATTTATTGTCTTTTGATACTCATGTTGCATTTGTCATAGGTTCAGGAGAGTCTCCTTAGTATTTTTCATGCCAAATTGAACCTCATTTTGGTCTTTTTTTACAAGTTATCCTTTTATAAGAGTCCCCACCCTTATGGAGTTTCTTTAGGCCCAGGTCTAACTCCTCAAAATAGACTTGATTTCTAAGTAAACTTGTCCATTCAAGCTTGTTAAGAATATGTGAATGGGAATGTACATTGGTGGTAGGTTATCTCTTTCTCGGACCATGTGGAATAATATGAGAAAGGATCACTCTCTTTTCTACGGAATTGAGAAGAGTATTCTTAGGTATAGGTTTATCACTTTTTCAGACCTGAGGGACTAAATTTATGGAAAAGGAACACCCAGTATGAGCTTAGTTTTATCTTTTTTCATGCTCTGGATCTAAACATGAAAAAGATTCTGAGTGTACTCTATTTCTTTGCCATGCTCATTAAACACCAAGAACAAAACATCAAGTTTATTGTTGTAAGCCCCATTCCTCATACTCAAATGGATCTTTCTGAGTGATCTTGATTTCCCTCACACTCATAAAACTCAAGCTATATGCTGCTCTCGAAGGAGAGTTGGGTAGGTGGTAATTTAACCTTTTTCGGACCTCCCTGACTAAGTACGAAAAAGGTTCACCTTTTCTTCTACGAAAGTTAAGAGAGTTCTTATGTGGTATGTTTTACATTTTTTCAGCCTCAGGAGACTAAATTGGATGAAAAAGGAACCCCCTGGAGTCTTCTTTGAAGTTTTCAAACTCTCTAAACATGAAAAAACCAAGTGAGCATGTACTAGTTTGGGCTCATAAAATCCATGAATCAGTGACACTATCAAGCATTATTCCCTCTTCTCTTCAAGCTTGTCAACAAATGAAGAGAGACTTGAGTTGACTTTCATGGACTCATTAAAATTTAACAAGAAAGATAAGGAAGAAGTTTTCTTTTGATTCTTAGTTGGTGGAAGCATGTCTTCCTTGAACATAGCACTCTCTATTTTTTCCGATACTCATGTCTCAGTGTTCACTTTCATTTCAGCTATCACTTCGAGTTTCTTACTCCTCCTCTTGTCTGTTATACCTAGGGAATTTGATCATGTCTCCTAGATGATAGATAAGTCTAGTTGTATTATCTACAAAGTTAAAATCTGCCTTAGGTCATCTCTATGTCGTGCTCACTATTCAAGGATTTATCCCTGCATCTGATCTGTATCCTGATTCCATCATTGTTATATCTGTTATTACTTATTTATCCCTTCCTTTATCCAGTTCCTAGTCACTCTTGTGATCCGTTGGAGGATCTATTGCCTTCCTCATCACAGTATGGTTTCTCATCAGCACTTCTTGACAACGAAGACCTAGAGTTTTTAATGATAGTACCTTAGGATTCAATTTCATTATTGGTGAATTCCTTTGCTTCAGTTGTCAATTATCACCTATTGGTTGGCAATCTATTGAATCCTATCCATGTTCGACTTCAACAACATCTATTCACATGGAATGGATTGTACTGGTTCTTTTGGATTTTTTACGAAGACCTTAGGTTCATATCTATGGCCTAAGTTGCACAATATTATGTTGTGTTCGCTTACACAGTTTCTAGATCTTTGAATATTCATCATTAGTGTATATTGTGGCTTCGATCCACCTTTGTAATATACATGGTCTTGAACCTGTATCATATGATGTACTCAAATATTGTAAAGGAGCTAGTGTTCTAGTATATTGAACATGGCATCCTCAGATATGACTTTGTATATGACATTACTATGTATTTATTTCAGGTACTCCCTCTACTCATTTGGACCTCTGAGTTCTCCAAGAAAATGATTATAATGTATTTTGGCCATCGCTTCCCTCTGACCTCACACATTAGGGGGAATATGTTATCAACCCAAATGGCACTTCTCCATCTAAGTGTCGACATTCTTTATGTTGGTACACAAAAAGAAATATTAGGATTGATGTTTTCCAAAACACTATAGATGGGCATGAATTGGGATGCATTTACCCTTAAACTAGCTTGCTATATAATTTTTCTAAGTGTTGAGTTGCGTACGCGACTATCTCCATTGAAACTCACGTAATGTACGTGACTATCTACATTGCAACCCACGTACATCATCATATGCGAGTTTCCTTTAAGCAACTCGCACGTCATACCGGGTTGCCTATATTAATAGTCATGTACACCTTAGTTTGACCTTAAAAAATATAAAACATGATTAATTGAGATTAGTTGGGCCCTAATCCTTAACTATCCCAATTGTTTCAACCACCCCAACCTTCGAAATTACTCTATTTCCTAAAGTATAAATAGAGGCCTTGGGGAGGGTATTAATCAATCAAGATTGGAGAGAAAAGTTATGTTGGTGGTATATCTTTCGAAGTCTTGGAGCAGCAGAGCTCAGAGTCCTTTGGTTGCAGAGGAGTCCTTGTCTCAGAAGGTGGGTTGTACTCTTATCTCATTCACCGATGGTTAATAAAGATAATTCTTCTTCCAACATTGTGTTGAGTCCATTTCATGTATTGTGGTTAATGAATGTATTTGATTACATATTTGATATATTGTTTATCTAACCTCTCATATATACATGCATGAGATATTATTTGGAGAATTTTCTCTTTACAGGTGAAAGAGGTGCATCCTTGGAAGCTTTGGAGAGAAGAGGAGCAGGAGAAGATCAATCTTGGATCAATCATCGGTAATTGGGTAAGTTAAGACTTTCTTCCTATTCTCTGGTAAAGCTGATTTTTTGCAAGGTTAGTAGTAAGTTGGTAACCCCAGACCCTAGGTTACAAGGGTGCTTAATCCTGAACAACAATGGTGCAACAAAGTTCCATGTCGGTGCTACTTGATTATGGCAAATGATAAGCTACATGATCCATGGAAGTAGAGATTTGATCATTCCCTACCTTCACCATCCAACAAAACCAAACAGAGTCATCAGTTCATACGTACATTGAGAGGTCCATTGATGGACCATGCTACTTCATAGAGTTGCAATTTTTTGCAGCAGTGATTTTGCTTAAGTTATTTTTCTAAGGGGGAAGCTTCTTTCTTCTAAAGATAGCTTACATATTTCTGTTTTCTTGCTTATTTTTGAGGGGGGGGTTTCCCATGAGGTTTTCCCCTATTTCCTCAGTTGTACTAAGTAGCATTTTGTATTATCTTCTAGAATGTATTTGGGTGACCTATGGTCTTGTTACTAGGGCCCACAGTTGTCCAAGTTAGGATTCAGGGGGGGTGTTAGGATTATTAATCCTCCCTTGCTCAAATTTCTATATGATTAATTATTGCCTAACTTAGGAACCTGGAATTAATTAAATGAGTCCACTAGTGCAATTGGGTCCTCATGGCCCAATGGGGCCACATGTACCAGTCATTGAAGTATGAGGGACAATGCTATAGGTTAACAACCACTTACTGCCTGTGCATGCATCGTTGGGGGTGCCTCCTAGACCAATCCCTACATTTTAGGAGTCACTGGGAGTCCCGGCACCAACTTACCTCAGTTAGTTGGAGTCAGCACTAGTTAGTCTTAGTTAGCCCTCAGTTATAATCAGTTACTTCACAGTTAGTTAGACTAGCACTACTATTGCATGGTTAATGCATGGTTGCATGTGGAGGAGCGCTTTTGTTCACCTACCACACTCAATTGCACTAAGTTAACTAGTTGTCACTGTGAGTTTGAGTTAGTGGTGCATCTGGTAGTTGATCTAATGGACTCTGATATTTATTGGGAGACCTTGAGTTAGGGATTCATTTAGATATAGTCTTATCCACTCGGAGGATTTGAATTCATTACTCATGCATTTGAATTCTACCTATTTGTAATATATTTTACACTCGATATTATCCTGATGAATATACTGTAAATTATTGAGCAATACTTTTCCTTTTCCTATGTGGTTTGTTTTGCTTAGTTTGTATGTTCATTCTCCATTCAATTGCTGCAACATAATACGAAATATCTGCTTGAAGATCTTAATGGATTTCAAATTCTAATGTAAAGAAGGGTCCCAGCGCTCCGGAATCGATTCGTTGGATAGGGAAAGGTGAAATGGGAACACTACAAGCCTAACGAGGCTACGTGGGAGCTAGAGGATGCCATGCGACTATCACATCCATTTTTGTTCCATTCTATCGAAAAGTGAGGGTGGTGCCATTGTAGCATTTTTTTTAATTTTGTAAAGCATTCAGGACAATGCTGTTGAAGGGGGAGGGGAATGTAACAACCCGATTTTGACTCCATTTGCATTAAAAATGTATATGATGTATATATTGTAATTAATCATGGTGTGGATCTAAAGGAAAAATCCCCACCATCAATTTAGCATTTTATGTTTCGATGATTAAAATTGATGCCAATGGTATTTCATGCTATCTAGGCACATTATAATTTGGACATCATGTACATATGCACTTTAATTAAAATACCCACAACCAACTATGTCAATGCAACAATTAAAGAGATGGGGGCATGATTTCCTAAGGATAAGGAATAGGGGGGGGGGATATTTCAAACCCTTGATCCAATGGGGAAATCCAAATGTCAAAGGGAGAACCTAGCAAACACTCAACCACCCATTTTTGTGTTTTGTGCCCAATCATTTATTTATGCCAGAAGTGGTTGAGTTAGTCATTGCATGGGAAAGGAAAAGGTACGGAGGTCAAATTTTGAATTGGGAAGAGCACCCATTTTAGGAAAAATGTGTTTTGACTTATGAGCCAAGTAAATGCCCTTTTTTTATTCCCATCCCCTCATGCATTCATGTTTTCATCTTTCCTCGCGTTTTTGGGGAGCTCTTGGATGGTTTTCATCATCCATCCTTCAATCACGTTGAACTCTCACGCAACTGAACCTTCCTGGGTTTTTATCCTTCACATTTTTAGTTGTTTCTTCTTTTCTCAATGCTCAAGAAATTAGTTTTTTGGTTGCTGAGTGAATGGCCTATAAGGATTCACAATTTTTGGGTTCATAGCAGTCGCTTTTTCTCATGTAATTCCCAAAATCATTGTTGAGTTCAAATTACTCACCCAGGGGTCAATTTCTCCATTTTACCAATACATTTTTGGTTGAAAAACGTTTTTACTCAAACCAAGAACTTGCATTTTGTTGTGGGTTCTTTCTTTGTTTTGGTATGAACTGGTTTGGAGTGGAATTGGGGAAGAATTATCTTGATAAACCTAGTGTGGGAAGGAACCTCATAGATAGATCAAGAGGGGCTGGTTTTTCTTCTTTTCACACTCTGAAGAGCACTGGAATGGAAGGAATAGCATGAGCGACTGTGTAGCAGAGAAGGGGATGCTTCCTTGTGTTGTGTGTGTAGGTGTTGGAAAATCCAATCTAGATGTCATGTAGGTTACCATAGCTCTGTGGTTGATCTCACTAGCTTAGCAATTAAACCATTCCACCTCCTTAGCGACCTGATAAAACCAAATGTAGTTTTGGCTTGGATGGATTTTGATATGTCTTTGGCTATGTGTGAGCCTGTTGTAGTTCCCTTATTCCTTGTGGGAATCATGCCCAACTTGGGGGTGGTATTGTTACTGAGATATTGATGAGCACACTGGCCTATGGTTGGGTGGAACGTTACAATGACATAGCTAGTTGCGAGACAAATCATTTTCAAGATAAGTATCTCTTGTGCTTAACCTTTTCAGCTGTAATTTCTTAATGAATTATGATGAACCTGATTAATGTGTTGAATGAAATGTATTTTCTTCCGCTGTAGATTACACTATGCATTTGTAAATGTTTTTTTTTTCAAATCATTTTTCTGCTTATGTTCATCAGGATTATATCCCTCATAAATGATAGTCACAACGTCATAGTCGCATTCTCTAGAGCGTGAGGGGATGTGACAATGCAGTTCACCTGCTCATCCGCCATTGGCATTGTTCTTCTCGCCTCTCCTTGTTCTTTTTTGTGCTTTGTCATTATTTCCTCAAATTGTCGATCCATCTCTTAATCTGTTAGAGTCCTCGAAGATTCCTCTTGCGACTCTTGGTTGCTTTCCTGTACCTTTGCTTGATCCACCTGAGCATCGGGTGGAGGACCCACCATATCATCTGACACTTCTTCAGCACTGACCAACACTCTTCACTCTGTAGGCCAATCATCTACTATCATGTCTAGCTCTTCATTAGTTAATTTATATTGAGTGGCTAACCATTGCCTTTCTGAGTCCCTTCTTTCTTATACGTGAATGGCATTTGTTCCCATCACAAATATGATGAACTACCTCTATTTCTCCATCGCTTCTTCAAATAAGCACAAAATCATCTCAACTATGACTCAATGCGCTAACTCAATGTCAATCCTAATATAGCCAAAATTGTATTGCACAATCCTTTAACCAGTCGGTCTGAATGAGATACCAAAGGTTTTGATACCTTGCTCCCTTGCAAACTTGAGCGACCTCGACATCCATGACTTGATAGTATGCAGTCTCCATCAATGTGACTAAAGAAATAAAAATCAACAGCCAACTATAAGTAAATGGTAGCTTCCCCTCTTGCACTAGAATTGTGTCTTCTATTAATAGGTTGAGAAGAAATAATGACCAGTTCATCTATACACCCTTGGCACATTCTATTACCCTAGAGGTACACTAATTGGGATGGTTCTTTCACACCACCTTGATGGATAGAATCTTCATTGCAATGCAAAATACCTAATCATTGATGGTATCTGCGATGTATGCTCGTTTATCATGATCCGAGCCATATTTATTCTTCATCTTAACAACCTAGTACTATGAAGTAATGTGACGGATCGGGTCCCTGCATGGGAAACCCAATAATTTGAGAGATAAATTCCACGATGACTGGAACCTTTTTTTCTAACCATAGATAATCACAATGAAAACATGCCAGCAACTACTTCACACACGCATTGGCTTACACCATCCTGCCAAAGTGCAACATGTTTATGAGGCCTAATATCCATGATATTTTCAATCCCTTCACCCATTATTGTAGGGTGTGCATTGTTGGGTTGGTATATTTCCCTTTTTTTGACTTGAATGGATCTGATGTGCGCTAGTAGGTCACGGTCACTATACTTCACATGTGTCAAACATGGAATAATGTTAAATGTGGACTGCATCCCCATAGGAAGTGCTAATATCCGAATTGGATACCTCTAGTTCTTCGTCAACTTCAGCTACCTGTTGTGAGTCTTACATGGGGGAAAAAATACAGGGATTTCCACAAGAGTCACCCCATTCCTTCTCGTGAATCCTTTAGCTCTAGTTTTCGATGATCCCACTTTCCCTGCAACTTCCACTTCTGCTCTGCTCAAGCTTCTAGTATTCCTTTTCTTCTATGCAGGTGACTTCTACCAATTGGACCCCCCTCTTCTTTCGTGGAACCTATGGTGATCCCAACGGCATGTTGGCCCCCTCCTCCTCAATTGGCATACTAATTAGTGGTGAATCATGGATGGTCCATATTGAAATTATGTGTTCAATGGTTGCAATCTCTCACAAGCTCTCAACAATTCTCAGCTATTCTCTTTAATCACACTCTTCTCTACTCTCTCAACAATCAAAATGGTTCCTCAACCTTCCACCCCACCAATTCTTATGGCACAGTATCACCTATGTGAAATATATCCAATCATCATGACCAAATCATCCACTTATTAATCAAATATGTCATTGTTTCACTCAATCTAGCGGTTGAATTCATCATAAATGCGTGTCTCATCCATCAACACTGCCACCTGACTGGTTTAACTACTTCATGAACTGCTTGATTTGACCCTATCGCATCCCAATGAATCTCATCACACTGCTTTCTTGATGTGATCTCAACACTTTTTCTTTCAGTTCCACTGGTTTCTAGTGCGCTATCCTCCTTAATATCACCTCAGCATTTTTTTTTCATCGCGTAATGCCTCAAGCATCGCGTCGCACTGGGCCCTCTCGGTAGGGATTGAGCCACCTTCCATTTAATAACTTAGGAAAAATCACACCATTTAACTGTTGCAATTGTACCTCACCTCTATTGATAATGCAATTAATTACATAAGGCCCCAACCAATGCATTTGCAACTTACTTGGATGTTTCACAAACTTACTGTCATATAGCAGCACCATATCGCCTTGTTGGAAGTGCTTGTTTTTTATGTGTTGATCATGCCATACTTTCTGGTGATCCTTATTAACATGTTGATGAAATCCTGTGATGAACTGATCTTCTTCTAGTTGCACCAACTGATTTAGGCATTCATCTAGTGCTCCTTCGTTGTCCATCCCTATTGACGCTACAATGTGCAAACTTGGAACAAAATATTCCATTGGAATTATTTCTTTTTTCCCATACACCAACTTGAAGGGTTTATTCCTTGTCAACTATTTACAATTAGTTTGATAATACCATAAGATCATTGGAATATTCAAATCCCAATCATGGCATCTTGCGTTGCAGAGCTTGGTGAGTGCATGCTCAAACACCTTATTGAGTGCTTTAACTGTCCCATTAGCTTACGAATGATAATAAGTGTTCTTCTTGTGCTGAATTTGGAACTCCTCTGTTAGTGCACTTATGGTGTGATTGATAAAATGACTCCCTTGATCGCTCATAAATATATTTATACAACCAAATAGAGTGACAACATTGTCAAATAGAAACCTTGCTGCAGTCATAGCAGTGCAATCTTCCACTAGTTCGGCTTTTTCCCACCTTGTCAAATAATATTTCGTTGTAATGATATATAGTGCACCTATCCTTTTTCTTGGTGTGTTTATTGGGCTCACAAAATCTAGTTCCCATTTGTCAAATGGTTGCAGCATAACCTGAAGGACTAAGGGCATATCATCCCTTCATGACGACTTCCCCATTCTTTGGAAATATCACTAGTCCTCACATAATTGTTGATGTGTTTGTAACTTCGGAATGTATTCACTTGTATATTTTATATTTTATTTCATTTTACCCCAATGTTACTCTGATCGGGAAATTCATTAATATAATAAAGTCATGCAAATTCACTGAGGTTAACCCTCCTTTGTAAGTTGGGGAAATAGTCCCCACAGTTGAGGAGTATTAGGGTTATTAGACTCTCCTAGTGAGGTCGACCCTGGTGAGTAATTGTCAAGTGGAAAAATAGTATAACTAGAGAGTGAGACTCACTATTTTAAACACACACATACTCAATTGTAGTGCATGAGTGAGAGAAGGGGAGCTCGTACAAGTGAGAGAGAGAACAGGTGTCAGAGATCATCTTTGTGTATTTGGGTTTTACTTTTGCTATTGGTGCTCATTCTATCTCTGAGGAAGTTGTAGGGTTTTCTCCTTTATGGTTTCCCCGAGGAAAAAAATTTGTGTCTCTTGTCTCTTGTGATTATTGTTGTGCATGTTATTCTCTCATATAAGATCCTAGAGCATATTGATTAAATGATAAAAATATAACATGGTACCAGAGCTAACTTAAGAATAAGACACCGTGTAGTTGCAAAACCTAGGGATTCTTATTTTTTGGGTCTCTCTCCATATACCATCACCAAAAGGAGGCTAGGATAACTCTCCATTGAAGGGTTCATCTTTCTGTCGAAGCAGAATCTGATTCTGAGCATTTTCAGTTTTTGACCTACCACTACAGCAGGAAATTAGGGATTTTCACAGAAGTGGAATTTTTGAGTGAGCTCAGCATAGGATTCCTCTCGTCCTCAAAATCAAATTTTAGATACCAAGATCAAATTTTTTGGTTGGGTATAACTCCAAGAAATTCAAACCCTAATTTTCTCCTGAACTAGAAAACCAACACTGCAGAAGATCAGATCCAAATCCAGTTCAAGCATCTCAAATTGGTAAGATCTAAATATTTTGTATTTCCATTTGAGGTTCTCATTTAATATGTCTCATCACACCAACATTGATGAAAATCTTGAAGGAGATGAAAACTTCTAAGAATGGAAGTATAGGATTTCACTATTTCTTGAAGAAAATGAATTGGACACCTACATAAGTGGAGAGGTTCTAGTTCCAGAGGGATATGAGGCTAAGGCCTTACACAAGAATAACTTGGTCAAGGCCAATAGGATTATTGTTGATTATATCAAGGATCACCTTATAACACAGGTGTATTCCCTAAAGACACCTAAAGAGATGTTTAATTCCATGACCAATCTATTTAAAGGGAAGAACATAAATCAGAAGATGACTTTGAGAAACCGGTTCAAGAATGTAAAGATCCAGAATGTAGAGACCATAAAACCATACTTTAAAAGGGTCTCTCAAATCAAAGAACAAATTGAAGCAATGGATGAAGAAGTAGAGAATGTAGAGATTGTGATGACCACATTGAGTAGTCTCCCTAGGTCATGGGACTCCTTCATTCAAGGGATTTGTGCTAGAAGAAAATCAATCACTTTTAGTAGGCTGTGGGAGGAATGCTCACAAGGGGAAGCTAGGATAGTAGCTCAAGAAGAAAATATGGGAAGTGAAGATCAAGCTCTCATAGCACACACTGAGAAATTGAGAAATGACCACCATCATCCCAAAAGTAAGTATTCTCATCAAATATATATCCCTAGTAGATCTAGAAAAGATATATCTAAACTCAAATGTTATACCTTTGATGAGAAAGGACACTTTGCCATGCATTGTCCTAGAAATAGAGGCAGCTCCCACAAGAAGAAAGACATCAAAAGAAAACATCATGCTCACACTACAGAAGATGATGAGCCCCCCAGGAAGAGAGTCAAAGAAGAAAGTGAAGATTCTTCAAGTGATGAAGAGTATGTTTTGATTTCTGCCCTCAGAGGGACCGTTACAAATGGAAGCAATGATTGGCTCATAGATAGTGGGGCTTCCAAACATATGATAGGATTCAAATAATCCTTTGTGAAACTATCTGAACATGAGTCACCCACGGAGTAAAACTTAGGGATGACTACCAATATCCCGTAAAAGGAAGTGGTGATTCCTCCTATAAGATAGACTTTAGAAAATCTATGAAGATGAAGGATGTATTTTTTGTACCAAGACTAAATAAGAATCTTCTCTCTATATCTGCATTGGATGCAAAAGGCATGAGAGTTGCATTTGTAGATGGCCAAGTCCTTATGTGGCCAAAGCAGAAGACTATAGATGATGCAGTAGTGGTTGGAGAACAAAAGGGATGCTTATACAAATTAAAGGGCCAACCAGAACAAGCCTTGGTCCATGACTCAGTAGAGCCAAGTTAACTTTGGTATAGAAGGCTTGCACATGTGCACTATAGGGCACTATCACTTGCAATAAAAGCTGTTGAAGGTCTTCCAAAAATCTAGGAAAAGAATGAAGGAATTTGAAAAGGATGTTCAAAGGGAAAGAACACAAAGAATACATTTTCATGTAGCGAGAACAAGGAAAAAGGAATATTGGAAATCATCCACTCCGATGTATGTGGTCCAATGTCATACAGTTCATTGAGTGGGTATGTATATTATGTTTCTTTAATTGATTACTTTTTTAGGAAAACATGGATATACTGTTACACCAAAGTCCTATCACCAACATGTGATAATATCCCTAACACCTCTATTTTTCCTCAATCCAAAACTTGAGGTGAAATCAATGTTGATTCTAGCATAAAAGACTTCAGCACTGCTCTTCTCTTAAAGTAGATAAGTAGTACCTTATGCAACACTACCCAAGTTATGTGGAAACTAGGTGGTGAAACCACCTTTAACCTTTGTTATTGGCGTGGTTATCATCCATCACTGCTCTATCATAAAGGAGTATAAGCGGTGCCCTTGCTAAAAAGTGAAAAAAAGCAGGTTTCATGAAGCTTCTAAAACAAAAGCCTCATGTCTAGCCTCATCCCTACTCACATGGGTCAGTTAAGCTCGAGATCCCTCCTTTGAGGATCTCATGGCCACCTCACCCATCAATTTCTCAACCATTCCTATCCCTTTGATCCCTATAAATACAAGCTCATGCTCCACCGTTGGGGAGAGAAGAAAGAAGTAAAGTTATGATGTTGAATTAACATCCTGGACTAATCCATTAGAGAGCATAGAGGAGCAAGTTGGAGCTATCGAGTATGAGGTACTAATCTTGTAAAGGAGTGCATCGACACTAAGGATAAATGGTTGTAAGCTCTTTCATTCATCTTTTAATGCAAAGTTGATTTCCTTCCCATATGCCTGTTGTGTTAATCTCACATATATATTATTGGATTCCTTAGTCACTAATATGGATCTATGGATAGTTTTATTGTATATTTGATGTTGTTGTATGTTATATGTGCTTCTATAGGTCTACAAGTCTTTCATCAGAGTTTTATTCTAGGCATCGATAACTTTCAGGGAAATTCTTCAACCTAGTTGTTACTCATTTGTTCTGAATCTGAACCATTCAAACTAAAGGAATAGCTTATGTCCATAGAAGGTGTTATATTCTTGATAACAAAATTGGTGACTCCACTGGGGATCTACTTCGAATTTTGGATCATTGGTAAGTTGAAACCTCCACCTTCATTTTCAATTTCTAGATCTACTTTTCCATTCATAGATCTGTAGATCTGCTTTGAATTTGATTGTTTTCCCTTTGTATGCCTTTGGATCTTCATATTTTTTGTTCAATGGGTTTTCTGGTGATTGTTTGGGTTTGTTTTTCTGTCTGTAACTTCCTTTTTCTGTTTCTTTTTTATTTTTCAAATCACCATCTCAGTCATTGCTCTTGAGCTGTGTTATAAGTGCGGTTATGGAGCTGTCATCGCTCTTCCTCTGTGTTAAAGAAGTGGTACCACCGCCCTTTATCTGTGTCCAAGAAGAGGTGTTGGACCTAGTAACGCCTTGGTGTGAACCTACTATAAGCGGTGCCACCACTCTGTTCTTGTGTGCAGGAAGCAGTGCTAAAGCCAGTGACGCCCTGTTCAACACATGTAGAAGCGATGATAGGTATTATTATTAGCCTTGTTTGGTATTTGATTCTTAAATTCTTATTTTGGTATCTGAGATGCATGCTTCATATTGTTACTATTGTGTTTTGAACTTTGCAATTCATTTTTGAATAGAAAGCTCAATCAAAAATCTAATTTAAAAAAAAAAACAAATGAGCCCCCCCGGACCCCCCTTGAGTGTGTATGAATTCATACGTATTTTCAAGAATTGTAATTGAAGTTGGTCTTTAAAGATTCCTAGTTGGCTTTGAATAGAACTTGGTTTTGTTAGATCTCTGATTTTTGTCTGCTTTGATAGAATAAGAAAAGCTTAATTCCAGTTTTTCTTCATATATTATACATGATTTTTGTATGTGTTTTATTTCTTTCATAAATTGTGACAGAATCGATATAAAATTTATTGTAGAATGTTGCTCTTAGTTCATTCTCAGTTTAGTTGAAAAATATGAACACTTTTTTATAAAGTTGTAACAATCTTTTCTTGCTTTTCATTAGAGATCTCACTTCTTTTTCACTTCCAAATGAGAAGATTTTGCTTGTTTCAGTTAGGAAAGGATAATATAAGCAAGTTTATTTTATTTTTGTATGGGATTTATTCTATGTTTCAAATGAATTGAGCCTCTCTCTCCCTTCCTTAAGTAGGGCATACTTTGAAAATGAAAGTGAAAATTTTGCACTATCATACTACATGGTTTTACTTTTCTGTCCTCACCTCATGCATCCACCTAACTGTTCAATATAAAATTAAGCTCTAGATTAGGTTTAAATTTTTTAGCAATTTATGTGGTAGGTTAGTGACATGTTAGGACATCGTAAAACGTAGGAGCTGTCATTAATTTGTCTCCACTGCAACATGGGACCCATGCAGTTCTTCCATGTACCATCGATATATCAAACGGCTTTTCACGTACCCTTGAGGTATATCGAAAGGTACTTCATGTACTCGATTGTATATAGGAAGGCCCCTTGTGAACGGTTGTGCACTAGAAAAAACTACTACTGATTTGAGCTCCCACTTACCTTGCGTATATTGGGAGACACTTTTAGGAATATTGATATCATTCGAGTTAACCCTTTGGCCGTCTTGGCATCACACTAGTTGTGAGGGTTTAACAATCCTGTGAGGTTCCAGACCTTTAATCCACTCCTCTCACATATTTTGCTTGTTTCTTTAGTTTGAGTAGAGCTTGTTGTATGTATAGTTAGTATTTTTTAGAAGAGAGAGATAGTTTTGTTACATAGTTACAGCTTCACCTTTCGAGACTACCAACCAAGAGACTCCTTTACCAAGCACATCTTTTGTTTTCCCTCCATATGGAGATTTTGGTCCTCCTCTCATGTCTACGTTAAGCCTTCCTGGATTGACTATTGGATTACTTGATTGTTTATTCTCTAGTATAGTTATCCCATGTACACCAATTTCTTCCGATCCTAATCCTTCATCGCAAGAGCATCAATCTCATGTTGATCTTTCTCCTTCTTCACCAGATGTGTCTTCTCCCATTTCTCCCTTTTCGCCGGTTGAAAGTTGTAGTACTAGTAGTCAGCTAGATAAGAAGAAGAAGAAATGGAAGATTAAGAAGAAGAAAAACAAACAAAAAACCAAGTCTCAACCAATCACCCCTCACAGTGCAGAGAGTGTTGATCTGCACACCCCAAGATCGTGTAAGCCCAAGTTGCCTTGTAATATTTGTAAGGGTGATCACCTTCTGAAATATTTCCATGGTTTGTTCCTAGTTTTAGACGAGTGGTCTAAGGTTTCCCAGCAAGATATGTCATCAGCCTCTGTACATCATGCTGATGATCCCCCCTCAACCAATGACTCTGTGGTTAAGATTCAGAAGGGTAAAGTAAAAAATCCTTGCTTTCTTTGTAAGGACATGCACTTTACTTACCTTTGTCCTCACATGGATGAAGCTTCTAATTTGTTGGAATATATTACTATTTCTCGTTAACGGCTTCCAACAAGTTATTGTAAGTTGTCACTTGACATCCTATTGGTTGATAAAGTGGTCGATCCAGTTCTAAACTTGGTTGATCCAACTCTTCCTTTGAAGAGTGAAGTTTAAGTGATCAAATCGGTTTCATCTATAGTTGATCCCACTCCTCCTTTAAAGGGTGAAGTTAAAGTGGTTTATTCGGTTTCATCTGAGTTCAATCCCACTCTTCCTTCTAAAAGTGAGTTCCAAGTGGTTAATCCAGATTCATCCATGATTGATCCCATTATTCCTTTGAAGAGTGAAGTTAAAGTGGTCAAGCCGATGTTATCTCCACCTGATCCCACTCTTTCATCAGAGAGTGTTAAGACTGATGTAGTCGCTCTGACCAAATCTTTGTCTTGTTCTTCTCTTCTAGTAGAGAATGTACTTAAACCTATTGAAGTTTTCATGCTTCATTCTGATTGTTCTTGACAAGAGGAATTTTTTTTTGTTTCGACAGAACCCTCTCCAAGTAGTGAGGTTATTTCATTTTACTAGAGTAACCTAACAGAGTCTCGCATTCATTTGAGTGTTCCTTTCTAGATAGTAGTGAATGTTACTTATAGGTGGATTCTTCACACTATTGTTGATGAGGGGGATTCTGTTAGTATTCTATCCTCAACTACTTGGAAATATTTAGGTTCTCCTCAACTTGTGCCAGCCACCGATCAGATACTGGATTTTAATCGAATACCTACTGCACCTTTAGGGGCCCTTCCTTATTTTCCTATTACATTAGGAGGGAAGACTGTCTATATTGATGTTATGGTGGTCCAAGGTCCTTTAGATTTAAATGTTCTCCTTGGAAATGATTATGTTTATACCATGAAGGCTATTGTGTCCACACTCTTTAGAGTTATGCATTTTCCCCATGATGGGAATATTGTGACCATTGATCAGTTTTCTTTTGTTACATATGACCATCGCATGCTTCCTAGTAATCAGACTGCCTTGAATGTGCCTCATGTTTTTTTCATTCCTTCCCCTTCTTTTAGTTAGCTTCTTCCCATCATCGGTAAAATGGGGGGGCATGGCTCCATCCTATGGACATCATACTGGAGTTAAGTCACTAGCTTCTTGGGTAAGAGCATTCCCGTGAGCAAACTTCTCATTCTGTGTCAAGCTTGTTAAAAAATGAAACAGACACCTATGAGAAAAGTTCCCATTCTATGTCAAGCTCGTTAAAAAATGAAATGGATCTCCTCAAGCATAGTTTACCTTTTGGTTTCAAGCTTGCAAAAAAATGAAACCATTCCTGAGCATAGTTCATTTTTTTTTTTCAAACTCATTGAAAAATGAAGTAGGTTTCCTTAAGCATAATTTACCTTTTGGTTTCAAGCTTGCATAAAAATGAAACCATGTTTCAAGCATGGTTATTTTCTGTTTCAAGCTTGTGTAAAAATGAAATGGGTAAATTTGAGCATACTTTATTTTAGTTTCAAGCTCGTTAAACCATGAAACAACCCTTTGAGCATAGTTCTTTTTATGTGTCAAGCTCATTAAAAAATGAATCAAATACCTTGAGCATTCTTTCGACTGAAATTCAAGCTCGTTAAAAATAGTAAGATGGCATTGAGCTTACCTTTCATTTTTCATGCTCTGGTTAAAACATGAGAACTGGTTTGAGCTTAGTTTATTACTTTTTCATGCTCTGGATTCAAAAATGAAAAAGGTTAATAGAGTCTTCTTTAAGCTCTTTTCAGACTCTTAAAATTTGAAAAGATTGTAAATTGATATTATCTTCTTCATGCTCGTAAAAGTACTTGAAGAGTCGTCTTCCTAGTGATAGTTTACCCCTTTTTTCAAACTAGGGGGCACTACTTATGAAAAAGGTATTGTCCAGGCAATCATGACTGGAAGAGTTCTCTTGGGTATTATTTTACAATTTTTTGGGCCCTAGAGACTAAATCATACGAAAAAGGACACTTTGGAGTTTTCTTTAGTTTGTTTAGACTCTCTAAACATGAACTACACTGAGTTTTCTTTCATTGGACTCGTTAAATTAAACATTGAAAGACCCTTTTTTGGGAACGAACCCCTCTTTTCTTAGGTTCATAAAACATATGAGTTTGGACTTGTCCGAAGGATAAGATAAAACAAGTGTTTGTTACCCTCATTGAACTCATAAAACCGAAAAGAGGAACTCATCAATCATGATGGAGAAATTAAGGGAAAGGGAAAACATTTTTCAATAATGGCAGTTGTTAGTCACCTTTGAACATGTCACTTGTCTGCATTTCATTCATTCAATTGGGTTTTTAGCTTGTTTTATAGTCGATCCACTTTCATGAGCCATGCCACTCCTTTGAGTCTCTCAAAGAATGCATTGTCCATTGTCGCATTGTGTTCTGCCTCGTCAATTCAATGCTGCCAAGTCTTCGGTCATGCTACCTTATGTTCAAAAGGGAAAATGTTGTGAGAGTTGACACTTGCAGTCAAAAAAACCTCTTGAGTCAGTTACTTTTGATTCATTCCTATGGTTACATCATACTCAAAATCCCAGAACTTTGTTCCAAGTTTCGTGTCGTCGATGTGGGATTCATCATGGCCCTCCTTCGACAAGACTATTCATGTCGACATCAACTCATCATCTAGGAAATGGTCTTAGAAACAAGTTTAGTACTTTGAGATCTGTATGCCTCAATGATAGATTCTCCCAGTATTGACAAAGGTTCACATCACTAACCTTTTATCAGAAGAATCTGTTGGGTGTTTGACATTAAAACATCTATTCACATTCAGTAGATTGTACTAGGGTACCTTAGGAATCATTGACATTAATGGTGATTTCCCTCACACTTGTTAATGGTTCACATCATTGGTCGGTAATCAAGTGGTTTCTACCATGTTTGACTTGAGAACATTGTAATCACATGGTTAGAATCGTACTTTGTGGAAAAAGAGATGAAGACCCTAGCTATTTGGTAAGCACTCATAGCTTTCTCCCCAGGTTGCAATGGAGTGTATTGTATGAAGTACCAGCATGGATTAACATTTGTATGGTCATGGATATTCTCAAATTTGCATCTGTATGACATAGATATGTGTTGTATATCTAGTATCTATGTCCAATTTTAAGTCCTCTATCACATGGATCTACGCTGTATTCTAGTAGCCATGGTTGTTTATTCCTCTCATAGATATTCCTTGTATTAGTATACCTCCATGATGAGGTTGTATATATTCATGGGTCAAAGTACTGATCTATTGTAGATTCCTACTCGATGACAATGTCCAATCAAGCTAGTTCTTACCTTGAAGTGATAACTTGCTCTATCAAAGCTATCGCCTATTGTATCTTTCTAGCCTCATGCTTTGGGGGGCATTCTGTTACACCCAAATCCTGTCACCAGCATGTGATAAGATCCCTAACACCTCTATTTGTCCTCAATCCCAAACTTGAGGTGAAATCAGTGTTGATTCTAACATACAAGACTTCAGCACCGCTCTTATCCTTAAGCAGATAAGCGGTACCTTATGCAGCACCGCCCAAGTTATGTGGAAACCAAGCGATGCCACCACCTTTAACCTTTTTTATTGGTGTGGTTCTCATCCATCACCACTCTGTCATAAAGGAGTATAAGCAGTTCCTGTTCGGGTACATAGGGTACTCCCAAAAGAGCGAACACCTTGAGCAACTGCTTCACACAAATAGATCATAGATCAACACATCGATCTTTGTCACATGGTTAAAACCCTTGAGAGGGAAACATTCCATAGCCCTAGCCAAATATCTACTTGGAGCAATTTATTATGTGAAATAAATAAAGTTACATGAGCTTCTCATAATCAATCAATTAGCCAAGGACCCTCCATGCTCTTTAAATAGAGATCATGGACCAATCGAGAGTTAAGCCATGGATCAATGGTAGATATGATCTAAGAGAAGTTGAACCGTCGGATCACTTTATGTCTTGAGCAAGATACCTTGCAAGATACCATCAAAAGACCAGTCACCATATTGTCTTTATATAGTTGTTACAATGACCAATAATTTAAGTGATTAAATTGCTCATGCCAAAGTTTGCTCAAGTTATCACTATGAGCAACAAAAACTAAAGGAAAAGGTGATGACCCAAAGTTGTTAAATTTGTACAACCTGGTAATATCATCAACAGTTTTGGTAGCAAGGACATTTTGAGGATTTTTAAAATCCTTGATTACAACTTGGTGAGGTGTAAACTTCATAGTTTTACCTTCACCCGAATGAGTAATTTGATAGACTGATAACAAATTACAGGAAATTTTTGGAACACATAGTACATTAGTGAAATGACCATTTTCTACTCGAATTGTTCTAGATCCTACAACACTTAGAGATCTATCATCACCAACAAATATTTGCTTGGTGTTACATTCATGCATAGTAAAAAATATGGCTGGATCCTTAGCCATATGATAAGATGCTCCAGAATCAATGAGCCATTCAATTGAAGTAGAAGAAGAAGAAGCAGTATAAGAGTAACCAGAAGCATAAAGTGCATGTCCATGAGAGGTAGATTCTGAAGATGAATCTAGGCTGATGTGGTGCTTCTTCATTGTTGCTTCCAAGGCTTCCATCTTCTTGAAACACTTAGATTCATCATGATTATCTTTCCCCCAAAAATTGCAATGACGCTCACTCTTATTTCCTTTTGTCTTGGATCCTTTGTTGTTTTTTAAAGAAGGAGCCGACTGAGAGGGTTTGGGACCCTTGTTGTTTAGATTATTATTGCAAAAATTATGTTTCTTGGGAGGCTTGGACTTTTCTTTCTGTTGGGACAATAAGGATTTCCTAGATGTATCTGCATTGTTAATTATTCCAAGATGAATGAGCTTATATTGCTCTCTAATTAAGGAATCACAAAAGGATTCAAAACTAGGCTCTTGATAGCTAGCTGCAGTCAAGGATTCTTTCATGGTGTAGAATGTAGATACAAACACAGAATATGCAGGTCCAAGTTTGGAAAGAATATGATAAATACATTGTTTGTCTTCTTTCTTAATCTGGCATTCTGCACATAAGAGTCTAAGAGTTTTATACTTAGATAAATAGTCTTGAATACATGAAAAATCATTTGGATTCAAGGAGATCAACTCATTCTCAAGTTGATGACCTTGAATTTCATTGTCTTTACCAAACACAGATTTCAACTTTTCCCAAGCTATATCAGGTTCATCAATTCCATATATGTGGAATCGCAAATCAGTAGAGATTGGAATCCCAATTAATCCATGAGCTTCATCACATCTATTTGACCATTTAATTTTCTTATCATCATCAGTGGGTTCTATTTATTTCCCTGAGGTTATCCTGAAAAGTCCCCTACTTCGTAGAACATCCTCCAAACGATATTTCCATGAGAAATAGTTAGAACTTGTAAGTATAATATCACAAGGGGTATAAATACTATACAATAATGGCTGAAAGAATAGAAGCTAACTCTCTATATGCAAAGGGCTCAAAAAAATATGCGGTTTAAAAAAAAAACGGCACTAAAAACTGATTCTGGATGATGAAATTATGCTTGATCAAAGCAAATGTTGAAGATGTCCCCAATAGTGACGTGGAAGATATTAACTTGACCAACTAAAAAAAAGAACCCCCCTCTTCCCAAGATCAACCTTTGACAATCACTTTACAATAAAGTTGATTTTAAGTGAATCATTTTTGTAGAATAAGTGATGTTCACTTTTACAATAATTTTACTTTAAATAGTGCGGCAATAAATTAAAATACTTAAGTGTCTCACTTTTTATTTTATTTTATTTAAGTGAGATGCACTTTTACAATAAAGTAACTTGAAAATTGAAATTGCATGCACTAAAAAGTAGCTTAATAAGACTTGAACTCAAGACCTATTAAGGAATAAAGCAACTTTCGTCCAAGTGAGCTAAGTTTAAAAGGTACGTAAAAGAATGGAAAGAGGAAGGGGGTCTCTTTTTTTTTTTTTTACTTTTCTCTCTCATTCCTCGTGCTTGCCTTCTTTTCCTGCAAATAACAAAAAAAAAGGAAAAACAAAAACATAAAAACTTTTTCCACACAATGGGGTTAGATCTTGGTTAGCTTACCCGGAAAGTCTAAGTTTTCAAGTTTTCTCACTATTTTTTATTTATCGTGATCGCACAAGGTGCATGGCAAAGAGCATACGTAGCCGAAAAGACAAGAAAAAAAACTTTCCCTTTCTATTTCTGATTCGCCGCGATCGCGCAAGGTGCACAGAAAAGAGCATACGCAGCTAAGGAAAGAAACAGTCCAATACTAAAACAGTAAAGATCTAATAATAAAACTGATAAAATATGAGAGATTTTAAAAAAACAAATCCGTCACTATAACATTATACCTTCAGATTTGTCGAAATGGGTGTTTTTGGAACAAACAAAAATGGTTTTCAGTGAAACGAAAACTATTTCCCATTGGAAATGGTTCTCTCAATGCAATGGAACAACTTCCATAGGGAAAAATTGCATAGAAAATATAGAAGCAGAAACCCTTTCAAATTTTTGGCAACACCGATTCCAGATCTTGATCAAAACCGAAAACGACTTTTCATAAACGATCTGATACCATGTTCAGGTACACAAGGTACTCCCAAAAGATCGAAGACCTTGAGAAACCACTTCACACAAATAGATCATAGATCAACACACCGATGTTTGTCACATGGTTAAAACCCTCGAGAGGAAAACAATCCATGACCCCAACCAAATAGCTACTTGGATCAATTTATTACGCAAAAGAAAGAAAGTTACATGAGCTTCTCATAACTAATCAATTAGCCAAGGACCCTCCATGCTCTTTAAATAGAGATCATGGACCAATTGGGTGTTAATCCATGGATCAATGGTAGGTATGGTCTAAGAGAAGTTCAATCGTCGAATCAATTTATGTCTAGAGCATACCATGACCGTTAGATTAGAATATTTACAAATGCATACTAATGCATACTAAAGAAACACACTTTACCTAACGAATATAGTACACAAGTTAATCTTAACTAACTCCTAAGTGTCTAAATATCCTAATAGTGCCTTTGGTAGAAAGTGAAAAAGGAGGTTTCACGAATATTCTAGAACAAAAGCCTCGTGTCTAGCCTTATCCCTACTCACTTGGGTCAGTTAAGCTCGAGATCCCTCCTTTGAGGATCTCATGGCCACCTCACCCACAAATTTCTCAACCATTCCTATCCCTTTGAGCCCTTTAAATACAAGATCATACTCCATGGTTGGGGAGAGAAGAAAGAAGTAAAGTTATGCTGTTGAATTAACATCCTGGCCTAATCCATTAGAGAGCATAGAGGAGCAAGTTGGAGTTATCGGGGATGAGGTGCTAGTCTTGTGAAGGAGTGCATCAACACTAAGTCGAAATGGTTGTAAGCTCTTTCATTCGTATTTTAATGCAAAGTTGATTTCTTTCCCATATATCTGTTGTGTTAATCTCACATCATATATTATTGGATTCCTTAGTCTCTAATATGGATCTATGGATAGTTTTCTGGTATCTTTGATGTTTTTGTATGTTAGGTGTGCTTCTGCAGGTCTACAGGTATTTCATCAGAGTTTTATTCTAGGAATCTATAGCTTTTAGGGAAATTCTTCAACCTAGTTGTTACTCATTTGTTCTAGATATGAACCATTTAGACCAGAGAAACAACTTCTGTCTGCATAAGGCGCTATATTCTTGATAACATATACTTCTTGAAAATAAAGGATGAATCATTCAGTAAATTAAAGGAATTCAAAGCCTTGATCGAAAACCACACACAGATGAACATCAAGACCCTTCGATCAGACAATGGCGAAGAATTCACATCAGATGAATTCAAAGAATTATGTAGAGTCAGGGATTAAGAGGGATTTGACCACTCCATATAATCCACAAGAGAATGGGGTTGAAGAAAGGAAGAATAGAAAAATTATGGAAGGAACAATGGAAATGCTTCATGATCAAGATCTTTCTATGCATCTATGACCAGAAGCTGTGAGGACAGTGGTGTATGTACAGAACCGTACTCCACATAGAGTACTTGAGAAAAAGACACCAAAAGAAATATTCTCTAGTAAGAAACCAAAATTCAGCCATCTGTGAATATTTGGTTGTCTAGTGTACATTCACATTCCAAAAGAAAAGAGGACGAAGTTAGATCCTTTAGGAAAGAAGGGTATATTTGTGGGATATAGTGAGAGCTCAAAATATTACAAAATATATTTCTCAAGATTCAAGAAGATTGACATCAGAAAGTACATGACTTTTGATGAAGACTCAGCTTACAACAAATCCAGAAAGAGACCTATTGAATACCCTGAAGAAACAAAAGCACCTAGGATCCAAGATTCAACTATGAATGATGCAACTCCAGAAGAAGATTGAGAAATGGAAGAACCCAAGGAACCTGTAGATCCACCCCAAGAGAAGAATCCTTAAAAAATGAAACCTACATGGGTACTGTTAGTGCCATAAATTGTTCCCATACTACGAGAGAACAAGCCAACACAATCTCAATAAACACAATAAAGTAAAATAGGGTTTTCTAGGGTTTTGGTTGTACAGTTTGTAGACAAGAGGGCAGAAACTTCATGAAACGAAAGAAAACACTAAATCATGAGCATTTGAAAGACTGAGATGCATAACATATAAACCATAATCCAAACATAAAAATCAAAGTACTAAGCTCCACCCACAGTTAGCAAGCATTTCAAGTATAAAAACCTTAAACATGAAATGAGTATACCAACTGAGTAATTAACACAAATTAGAAATGAAACTAGTCAAAAGTCTAAAGGGCATATGGCTGCATATATTTCATAATTCAATCATCAAAAACACATAAGAGTCTTTACACTTAGCTTCATAAACCAGAGCTTGATAGCCCCCCCTTGCAACAAAAATCAAACCCTTGGTCCTTTTTTCAACTTACATTTATCCTGTTCCTTCAAAAATAGTTGCATAACTAAACCCTAACTACTTTTTAGGTTATCTATAGAACTATTCAATATAAACTTTATCATTATAAAAAAATGAAATAAATTTTCAAGCTAACTAATAATTGCTCCTCTTAAAGTATTTTTACAAGTCTTTCGTTTCCTTATCTAGAAGAGCAATTCCCTCTAATGCCTGGGCTTTCCTTCTAGATTTCTGATGGTCTGCTTCCAAATCTGCAACTCTTCTTGTCAACTCTTCATTCTGCTATGTCAGCTCCTGAATGGTTTGGTTTAGTTCTGTAAAATGATTCTCTATCTTTCTTTTTCTTTTAAGAGCATCCTTAGAAACTGAAATCAGTTCCTGATAGTGACTATTAACTTCTTCCATATCTTCTCTTAGTCTTTTATTCGCAATCACTAATCCTTTATTGCTTTCAAGAAAGTACTTAATTTGATGCTTGTATTGTTTAATACTCCTTTGCATATTTTCCTTCTCAGAATCAATGCATTTACCTTCTACTATTAGCTGCATCCCTTCTGGTATCCATGGGATTTTCAGCTTCTTGAATATTTCTTCATCCTCCTTCATATGCTCTATCAAAGTCACAGGAATTTCTAAATGTTCTTCAGCTTCAATACTGCACTGAACTGCATCTGAGATTGCCTCTCTTTTCTCCATACAGAAACTCTTTATATCATTTTGATGTCATTCTTGAATCATCTTATTTCAAACCTCAATGAATATGTCTAAGATCTTAGTATCAGTGAAGACTGGTTTCTCTTTTGGAACTATTGATTTTTTACCTTTCTTAACTTTGTTTTCATCCTCACTATATTCCAATTTCTCCTGAGATGATGAATCTTTTATTACTGTAACCTTTTTCTTAGCCAATTTGGGATTTAATAGCTTCATCATATTTGACCTAAGCTTGTTCTTTGGCCTTGTCTTGGGCCTCCAAATTGCTCCAACCTCTCCTAGCATTTTCAAAGCTTTCCCTTGATGTGTAATTGAAGCTAATTCAACCACTTTCATTTTCTTCCTTCGTGACATTGTCTGTTCTTCAAATTGGGAATGTATATCTTGTTTAAAATTGTTGGTAATAACTCCCGATTCATTATTATTCCAATGCAAATGCCTATATTTATACAAGTCACATGGCGGTTGGGTTTCACCTTCCGCTCAGCCTGTTTGGATTCCTAATATTTATTTATTTACATTATATAACCCTAACGGATTATATTCTAACAATCCCCCTCTTAATCCGAAGGGGTGTTCGTAAGTCCAAGCATGTTTCTGAATCTTTCAAACTTTTCTTGTCCAAGCGCTTTGGTGAAGATGTCTGCAACTTGATCATTTGTGGAACAATGTCGAAGATGGACTGTCTTGGCCTCTACATGATGTCGAATCAAATGATACTTTGTGTTGATGTGTTTGGTTCGATCATGGAATCTAGTATTCTTTGCCAGCTTGATTGCAGAAGTATTGTCGACCAACAATGGAGTGGAGTTCTCTTGTTTTTCTTGCAAATATTCAAGTATCTTCATG
>LPNX010346742.1:69805-105063 GCA_001517045.1 Pseudotsuga menziesii | reverse complement strand
CCAGTATCAAGCAGCCAACAATCTTTGTAAGATGAAAGTGAAGTCATTTCATTAAATCCAAGATTACAATGTGCAACAATACAAGAATCAGAAGATTTACTACCATCTGGGTCATCTTTCTTCTGGTTATTTTTGTCTTTGATGGAGTCCCATGAAGCCCAACACTGATCTGATGTGTGCCCAGTCTTTTGACAATGCTTTCACTGCAAATCTGATCTTTTGCTTCTGCCCCTCTGCCTCTGAAATTTCTTCTTCCTCGTCCTCTCTTGCTGCAATCTCCCTTGGAAGGGTCTTTGGATTGGTCTTTGCTAGCTAGGGAAGCACCAATACTAGATGCCAAAGAATGCATCTCTAATATGGAAACTATAACTTACAGAATGCTTTAGAAAAAATATGGGATTAAGGTTTAGATTCCTGCTCCTTTACATATTACAATATGATTCTGCAGCCTATCAGCCCTATCAAAACAATCTTGCAGCTACTCTATATTTAATTTCTATGTCATTTCAATATATAAATTATGTGCACTATTCTACACAATATAGGTCTGAGTCTCTACACTTTTTACAATACAGTCTATGCTACAATTAACCAACAATCTTCTCATGCAGGTTACAGCTTTAGTTTCAAAGCACAGTTACAAATTGAAAGGAAAAAAACTCAGCAATTCCATGCTATATCATTCATAGCAGCAATTCAAAGAGGAGAAAATTCTTCATGCAACAGTCACAGTTCCAATATAGCAGTCACGAGGCTCTTCACTCAATGAAAATAAAAAAATGCTTGCAGAATTTACCGGAAAACTCCAGGCATAGGAATTAGGGCAGAAATTAGGGTAAAAATTAGGGCTGAACGAGCTTCTTGAGGGAGTGAATATCTCTCTCCAGCAGCAACAATATCAATGATTCAACCGGATCACAACAACGGTCTTCACACGCACCGGAGACAACTCCAAGTCTGGATGGACTCCATCTTCATGTCTTGAATACTCAACAACTTCTCCACGCAAATTTGTGAGAAAGTGAGTCTCCACCAACGGTCTTCCATCACCTTGCTTCAAATAACTTACAATTTAAGTCTTGAATATATGTCAGCATATATTATGTTGTGAAGAGATACAGTTCTCTTCAACTGCGCAGTCTCATACGCAGGTAGCAATTGGAGCTCATGCCCACTTGCCAACAGCCGGTATTGGAGAACACGAGGGAGTGCTTTACTTGTGTATGTATTCAATTGAAAGAGCTCATATGCCAAAAATTTTATGGGAAAGGAATTATGAAAAACGCTGGAAACAATTGACAAATTTTTGCAATATTGGTCGAAATTTCTTGTACACAAGAATAAGCAGCTTTTGACAAAAATGACACAATACTTAATACACAGCAGTCTTCAACATACAATATACTACTCTCCACGCAGCTACACACACATACTTCACGCTCAGGCTGCAATCTCTCCACGCAGCTCTTAAAAGCAAGGAATACACACGGGCCTCCACATTTAGGGTTCACGCAGGTGCACAGCTTCACGGTGCTCAGGCTTCAGGCTTCACGCAGCAGTATATCAGCACATAGGATGGTCTCTTCTCAGGCAGTCGACAACAGTATGCATTTAACCCACAGCTTGCAGCTTCACTGGTTGAGGTCACCAGGATTCAAAGTAAGGGCGTAGCACTCCACGCAGCTCTTTGAATTAGTACTCCATGCAAGGTATACAATCACAGGCAGCATACATTATTAGTCTTCAGCAGAAACATTGATAGGTCTCCACGCTGATGGGTCACAGCTCTCACAACACAAGAGCAGGCTCACACTACACGCAGCACAAGATTATAATGTGCAATGGCTTGAATCCCAGCACGCAGCACAAGATACCAATATCAGTCTTTACATCTTCATAAAATTGCAGCTCTGATAAATATCAGTCTTTAACATATATCGCAGCTGACCCCAGACTTTTCCACCTGGTCCCAGTATATATCTTTGATTCTCACTCCACTTTTGACATTGTCCTGAAGATGGATCCTGATATGGATCCGAAATGTCGACTTGGTCATTTCGGTACTGTGGTTTGTCCGATTACATCACCAATAATATATCGCAGCATCAATTAACAAGGTGTCTTTATGCAGAAAAAATTAGGGTTTCCAGTACAGCAAATGGAGGTCGTTCACATCTGAAGGCCACGACTCTCAAGATACAATATTACATAAATACATCTACAAGCATACATTATCACTCTTTAGCGCATACATCTGCAAATACAATAGAATGCACAGCGCAGTCTCAAACTCTAGCACAACGCAGACCTGTGTAGCAGGTCGCAGCCCACCAGAAGAGAGCCCACACAAATTAGGGTTTAAGACAAATTCTAAACTCCCTCATGAAAACGCGGCAGAAGAATAACTCAGGATTAGGGTTAGGTATTGCATGCACGTAGAGACTGGATTTCTCATGCCACTGGCAGACTGACAGAGTAGGTAGTCTGGCAATGGACTGGCAAGCAGAATGCCAAGACTGAAAAGAAATGTAGTAGGCAGGAGTTACGACAGGCAGGCAGCCAAGCTCCGATACCACTTGTTGGTAATAACTCCCGATTCATTATTATTCCAATGCAAATGCCTATATTTATACAAGTCACATGGCGGTTGGGTTTCACCTTCTGCTCAGCCTGTTTGGCTTCCTAATATTTATTTATTTACATTATATAACCCTAACGGATTATATTCTAACAAAAATGAACCCCAAATTCATCAGTAGCATGAACCCTAGGGATCTACTTCTATTCTTTAACATCTTCCTTTACAATTTGGTTCAATTCTTCAAGAGAAGCATCTTCTACAGAATCAACTGCCTTCAACTCTGACCTCGAAACTTTGTTTTCCTCAACATTAATTTGATGTTCAAGATCAATGTTTTCATCTTTCTGATTCGAATATTTTCTTGGTTCACCTGCTTCTTCATCTTTGACTATAACTTTCCTTTTAAGTTTCTTGATCAAACAATGACCTTTGTCTAACTATCTCTTTTGAGACTGCTCTTCCTTCTCTATTTGGAAATCAGACCAAAACAAGAAGTATTTCCATGTCTTCTCTTTTTTCTGAAGTACAGTGCTTATAACTAGTTTAATAAGTCCATGATGAAATATTGATTGCTTGGTGTGATCCTGATGTTCTTTCACCCTACTTGACATATTTTGTAAGGTTTTCAAAAAGAAGAAAGGAATATTCATTTTGGATTCATGACTGAGATATTGAAGGAATCTAAAATGGTATTTGAACACAAAAGCAAATCTCCCTTCATAGGTGATATAGCTTTGAAGGATTTTGATAGGTTCTATCCATTCCGACTTAAAATTTTGAATAGGTACTCCCTTTCCCCAATCTACTACTACATCTGGAAGTAGATATCTCTAAGCATCAAAAGTGAAAGGGACCTTTTTGAACCAGAATTCACCCCCATCTAAAATTTTTGTTGCTTCTGCTAACAACTCCTTGTTCAGTTTAAACTTCAAAGTGTCAAAAGACACTATATCCTTATCCATACATTGAGCGAATTTATAAGAAACTTCTGAGTGATAACCTTCATTCTTTTCAAAAAATACTAACCACCCTACTTCTGCAAACAAACAATCTGGAAAGGTTTGAACCCAGCTCATGTCTAAAGGTTCTGCTCTATTAGTCTTACCACTATTTTTCATTTTCAACTATTGTCAAAACTTTTATGTCAATAAAACACACTCTAAATTTCTTCAAATTTTGATAAACTGACAGGCAATATTGTATAGGGGAACCTTAAAACCCTAAACTGAACTCTCTCGACTAAGCTGATAAATACTTTAATTCCATGATTGAGAATTCAGCATTTAGTATGAATTGGGTTTAAAAACTAATAAACGGCCATCAATTTTACCATTAGTCCTCTATTTTGAAAAGCCCCAAATTTATGAACTTTGGTAACAATCGACATCCTACCTATCAAAGTGTTGAATCCAAGTGTTGTAACTGTATTTTCTTGACTGGTAGGTGTCGAATTGCATTCCTTAATATTCTATGATCATTTTGATAACTGCAAATGACCGCTCCTCAAAGCCCTAGTTTTTCACCTTGTTTCAAAATTTTGATTACAAACTACTGATTTTCGGCCACGACCTTCATTTGCTTCTACATGCACTTCAGGAGATATGAGATTCAAGGAGTGTTTGTCTCATTATGTTCATCGTTCATTATTCCATCACCTCTGCAACAGACTGCCACAACTCATCCTCATGATGATATTCACACCTGTCACAGTGATTATTCTAAAAGAAATACGTATCAAATTCCTCACCCAGTATGATTAACATCTTATGTGTGAGAATTTCAAAGAAAACTGAACTAGAAATGATGATTTTTGAACTGTGCGACTTTCTTGTAGTGCATGTGTGTGTTCTTTTTAGGCTTGCGCTACAAGAAAGTTTGAGTTAATGATTTGCAAAAATTAAACTCATGATAAAAGTTTAAACTTGGTTTAGGAACTTTAATCAAGCTTTTATGTTATTTTTTAGACCTTTTAATCCATATAAGCCTTTTATAAGCCCTCTAACTATGAATTTAAATAATTCAAACCAAAATTTGAAAAATAAAACTAAGAAATCATATAAACATGAAGGTTAAAGGAAAATGATCCAAACTATCCTAAGAAACAAAAAATTTCTAGAGGAAATGAATAAAATCAAGCTTCAAAACATAAACAAAAGTGTTAAAAGATGAAAAACAAAAACATGACCTAACATCTAGCTCCTGTTGCGGGATGAAGTTGTCACACCCTGGTTTTGACCCCATTTGCATGATGTATATAATGTAATTAATCATGGTGAGGAGCTAAAGGAAAAATCCCCACCATCTATTTGGTTGTGTATGTTTCAACGATGGGGATAGTTGTCGATAGTATATCATTCTATCCGGCACATTATAGTTTGGCATCATGTAAATACGCACATCAATTAAAAATAAACCCACAACCAGCTACGGCAGTACAACGTTAAAATCAAAAGGGCATGATTCCAAAGGATAAGGGTGGGGGATGTCAAACCTTGGTCTATGGGGGGGAATCCATGTGTTACCACCTTGTTTGATTTTCCATCTTTCCTTGTCTCATCCAACCTCTTTAATGCCTTGTTGGGTAGTTGGAGTAGTTATGGTGGGAGGTGGAGTGTGGCAGGACTGTCAGTCCTTGCCCACGTGCACACTCCACCAGTGAGTTGACCTCACATTGGCAAGCAACCTCCACCTCCATCCACTCCACTACGCCACTCTTTCCTTGGCAATTCACTCTCACACAAAAACGCAGAGGAGGAGGCCGGTTAACCTTCCTCACACATGGAGTTGGAGTTTTTGCCTCCACCATTGCCAGACTGTGAAGAATCGTTGTGGGATGTCTTTTGTTGTTGATGGAGTGTTGTTTTCCATTTTTGTTGGTCGCTTCCTTTTCTCCTCACGCACAGGCTAGGATTCTTCATTATTTTTCCTCACATAGGGAGCAGGTGAAATCGTGGCTGTCACTCAGGATTTTCGAGTGCAGGAGCCATTCACACTTGGGGCTGTGTGCCTGTGTGTTCCATACCGGTTTCGGTGGTATGTGTATGCCTTCTTGTTGATTGTGGCCGTGTATGCTGTCCACTGTGGTCTGCATTTGTGTTTTCCTCTGTCCACGCTGGGAGTTTGGCTTCTCCTCTATTCTGGAACTATGGATTATTGCCATCATTTCATTGTGTGTGTTGTGGGCTATGGGTTTCCAAATCTATTGGCTGAGTTTTCCCATGTCCATGCTAGGAGTTTGGCTTCTCCTTTGTGTTGAGACTGTGGATTGTTGCCATCATCCATTTTGAGTTTGTGACTGTTGATGTACCCTTATTTTGGGTTGCTGCTGAGTTGTTTTGGACATGCTAGGGCCAAGAACAACTCTAGGTTGTATTGTGGGCTTGAGCTGTGTTTCACCTGTTGGTTGGGATTGTCATCCGGTTGTCCTTGCCTTCTTCACAGAGCTGTGAAGGGATTGTTTTGCTGCGGTATGCAGTGGTTGGTCTTTGGACTGTTGTGAGTGGGATTAGAGGCTGGGTATACTTGAGAAGGCTAGTGTTGAGGCCACCAGCTTAGCATTAGCCTTTCCTAGCTTCGTGACAACCTGGTAAACCCTGCTGTGTGTGGGTTTGGCTGATTTGGTCCCTTGGCTATGTGTAAGCTTGCATTGACCCTTATTCCTGGAGGAATCATGCCGAGCTTGGGGGTGGCAGTGTTGCTGAGAGATTGATGAGCACGCTGGCCTATGGTTGGCTGGAATGTTGCAGCGACGTAGCTGGTTGTGGGGCAAGTTCTTCATCAAAAAGATAAGTGCTTCTGATTGTTTCATCTCTGCAATTATATCTATTGTTCCATGAATTATGATGAACATGTTAAATGTTGAAATGTGTATGTTTGCTTTCGCTGAATGTTGAATAACTGTGCATCTTTGTATTATGGATTATGCATCTGGTTATGTATCCTTGTATGTTTTATGCATATTAGTGTGCATTATGTTAAGATTTTTAATATCCGAGTTTATCCTTGTTCATGTTCATGGGGCTGTTTTCCCGTTTGTTTGGTGAAAGTAGCATCCTCTTCGCTGGTCGAAGGGTCAGGGATGTGACAGCTTGGTATCAGAGCTCATGTTGTAGCATGGGCCTGAATGGGCCATGACAGATGCAGTGACAGAGGCAGGGTTGCCTTCTACACAGCAAAGATCAGCAGTTGATGACAGAAACTTCCACAAAATTATCTAAGTGTTTGAATAGTCGGATCATCGGAACACTTAGTGGGATTGACTTCTGATGTAGTGGAGAGCTAGACGAAAGCATATCCAACAGAGGACAGTGGGAAGGAAAATCACGGAAATTTTTTCTAAGTGTTCAGCGTTTGTCGGAAGAAAATAGTTGATTGAGCGTTCGCCATTGTGAATGGCTAAACAACTACGCGTCCGATGGGTAAGGCCTCCGACAGCCAACGTCATAAAGAAATTTTAAAATTTTTCTAAGTAATGAACATATCGGCCATCGGAAGAAGATAGTGTTTCCTGTGCCACCGTTGCGGAACCGAAAAGCACTAGCCTACCGATGAGAAAAGGCTGCCAATACCGATCAGTTTATGCTTCAGTAAATTGGGTTGCCGATCGGGAGAAGATCGAAGATTGTGTTTCGTCGTTGCAGCTATTGATGGAGCTATTTCACCGAAGATTAGTTGGTTGAACTGCCGACGACGACGGTGGAGTGAAAGTTGTCGAAAAATTTTCTAAGGCAAGGAAAACATCAGAGATTGGTGGACTTTAGTGGTGAAAATCAGCAATACATAGCAGATGATGCACCACCGTTGCGGCTATTGGTGGAACTATTTCACCGATGAAGAAGAAGTGAATGGAGCCGATCAAGAAGCAAAAGGGAATACTAAAGGGGAAATTTTCAAAAATTTCTCTAAGTCTGAGAATCATCAGCCATCAGAAGTAGAAAGTTGTTTGTGCGCCCACTGTTGTGGAAGCCTAGATCACTAGCCTTCCGATAGGGAGAAGTTCCCACTGCCGATGCCATTCAGAATCAGTTCACCAATCAGAAGAAGATCGAGGATGATGGGTCATCATTGTGGATGCTGATGGAACTATGTTGCCGATGAAAAGAAGGGAAGGGAGCAGCAGCAGCGGCGGAAGGAAGATGTTGAGGGTGCCTATAAGTCGGTGGAAGAAAGTAGAAAGGGAAGAATTTTGAAAACTTGAAAATTCTTCTAAGTATGGAAACCGTCGGTGAAATCTAGCTGTTTGAACAACTGATGCGACAATAAGCATCGGAGAAAAATAGAAGATTGTATCGCCGATAATTAGAGGATGGGTTTGCCGATGCAGTGGAGAAAGAGAAGAGAAGGTTACAGTGGAAATCAGTTGAAGGCAGAGCCATGGTTTTGACAAGGATCTCCTAAAGACCGCTGAAACGCCGGAGAAATTTAGACGATCGAGCAGCCAATGCGTCGGTGGAAGGAAGATTTTTTTTGGGAATTTTTGGAATTTTTCGAAGTATAGAAAGCATCAGAAAACTTTAGAGGATTGGACCGCCAAGATGTTGGGAAAAAATTAGAGGATCGGTCTGCCGATACCTCGGAAGCTTAGACGAATGGGGATCCAAAACGTTGGAAAATGATAGGAGATCAGAACACCGAGGAACATCGAAAGGATTTAGTTGATTGGATTGTCGTCGTTGCGAATGTCTAGATGACTAAGTGGCTGATGCCATAGTGGGTTGTCATTCCGACCGCCGACAGAGTTGTGATCAGTGGATATTTCAAGGATTTTTGGCCATCATTGCGGAATAGTAGACCACTACGGGACCGATACGGTAGAAGGGAAATTAGATAAGTGGCCTACCGATACAGTGGAGGAAATTAGAAGTTCTAGCCGCCGAAACGTTGGATTGATAGCTGGAATGAGATCCGATTCTGCAAAGAGGAAATTTTGGGTTTTCAAAGTGGAATTTTCTCGGCAACTTCCAACTGTTTTCAATGGATTTCAACAGACTGTCAGTGGCTTACAGGGATGAAAAGAAAGAAAATTCCAGGTGGCTGAAGTTTGCCTTTCAGACCTAAGTACATTTGGGTAAAGAGCATCATTTTGAGGAGGTGTGGTTTTCACACCCTAGATCGGAATGAAGCATGTGGATAGGCGTTGGAAAGCTTATCCAGTATGGAACAAGGGAAAGTCACCAGAATTTGAGCATGGAGCAGCTAAGTGCTATTGACGGCCGCTACTTTCAAATGGACAAATCCGGAAAATGCATGCCTAGAGGTAGCAAGACCATGAAGTCAAACCAGCTCTTGTGTGGAAGAGGGGTTCCATGCAAGGATGTGGGACTTGAAAAGGAAAGTTTCCTTAAACCCTATCTTGCTCACTATATTTATGTTTTATAAGCTTGGTGTACATAAATATTATGGCATGAGGATGCTGAAAATGCATGAGGATATGTATTGCATGCATAAAATATTACATATTGGTAAAAGTAGTGGGGATTATACAATTATAATGAGCCACTAATGATAATCATTGCATTGGTGTTGGAATTAGTGGAAAAACCAATGACGACATGGACCTAGCTGAATATGTTGCTAATGCTGATGAATGTGACTAGCAACCCTCTGGAGAAAGGGAGGAGGCAACAAGTCCATAAACAAAAGTTGGTGAGCAAATTATGCAATCTCCTGCAAGGGACCAACCAAATTGGTCATGTCAAGGGTGTAAGTAGGACCCATGAAGGTAAGAGTTTAACTATGGAAAATTCCAAGGAGTGGTAAAGGTAAGAGACCTCATACCATGTGGATATTTGAATGCCTGTATAGGTTGATTGAGATTAATAGCTCAGGGAAAGTAAGTACTGACGATCTTGATTATAGTAATGCATCCTATACGAAATAGTCATGGTTAGGCCATGCATGGTATGTTGAATGCATAGTACTCCTGAATCAATGCAAGGTAGCATTGAATGGATATGCATTGAGAATATTTTATGAACCTTGTAGTCATGCATTGAATTGATGCATATGAAGGGTGTGAGTGATTGATTGCGTAAGTAAAGGTGCAAATGTTGTGATGCATTGCATGAATGCATTGAGATGAGTGCATGTGATATTATGGATAACTAATGACTGAAATGATGAATTGATGACAATTCAGGAACCATTTCAAAGGTTGTTATGAATGCAGGATAGTAAGTGCATAAAGAGGATAGTCATGATCAATTGGCTACCGGAAATGCTCTATGGAAGAGCAAGGTGGTATGAATGATACGCTTGTGAAGTAAGGAGTATCTAAATATTTCATTTAATTGTATGAATAATGTGACTATACCTTGAAAATGTTAGTATGATGATGATTGCATGAAGTAAATGAGTTTTGGTAATATTGATGCGATTAACAGCTGGAAGTATTTGAATTTTATAAATTCTGAAAATGCTTCAGTGATGATTGTAGCAATGAAAAGGTTATATGCATCCAGACTTACCAAGTGTTTGGTTGATTGAAACTCAGGTTTTAGGTAGATTATTTAGAGCATGGAAATGAGAGTAAGACCATGACCAATGCCAGAATCTACCATGTGAAAGAGCCAAACCTTGTGAGAAGAGTCTCCTGGCTGTGAAAATAGTTGGTATGCATAATGGGTTGTTAAATTTGAATTGTGAATTTCAAATTTAAGAAATTGCTGACAACTACTAATCACTGTTGGCTTGCATAAGATTGTGTCAGGAGGACGCATTATAAGTGGGTATTTGTATTATGCTATTAAGCATAAAATTATAATGGGCATAGTGGTGCTACTTATGAGAGACCCACAAATGAGGATCACCTCATTGCTAAGCAAACTAATTTTTGTAGTAGAAAGAATGGCAAATTCTCATTGAATTTGATTACTAATGTCATTCCTTGGTTATGGAACAATCAGTTTGGATTGTATTATCAAATAATGATTGATTGTTTGGCTATTTGATGAATGTGCCAGGGGTACACACTGTAGGAAGATCATGTGTGATGGCATGCAGGAGCCAAACTTCATGGGAAGGTTTTCCCTTATCTTGGAAATGGGTTTCGGGTGAAAATCCATTGGACATTTTGGAAATGTCTCATTTGCATTGCATGTTTCGTAAGCAACATGAGTGAGATGGTATACATTATGTCGGTAAGACATGTGTGGATATGAAATGTAAAAAGGAGTTGAGGTGGCTATCCGAGGGACTGTCAACTTAGAGAAGGGAGCCCCATTCCTCCTTAACAAAGGAATATTGCATCGGCAAATGGATAAGTGTTCTGTGACCCTTTCTAAGAATATGCATGTCAAATTGTTAAAATTCCATATGCAGAACATGTTTTGAATTTATTTTGATGATGATTGATTGCTTGAGTATGAATAAGGCCTACATGGCACACACCGGGAAAGGGTGCACACTTTTTCGGTGTCGAGTCATGAAAGGGTTTTCAATATTGATTACATCCTAGAGAGTGGATGCACTCCTGGTGTCTCAATACTTGATAGTGAATGATATGAAATATGATTATAGTTTTAGAGCAATAACGCTGATGAGTTTTCTTATATTGCTAGTGTTGACAGGCTAAATAGATGCAGTTGGGTGTTGTACCCTAAAGAGAAAAGGAAAACGATTGTTGTAAGGGGTTGCGGAGTAAGGGTTATTGTTGATATAAGTGTATGTTGGTATAAGTGTATGTGTTATTATTGATATAAGTGTATGTTGGGTTGTGATATGCCTGAGGATCCATAGTAGATCCTAGACCTGGAAATGGTCTTGGTAAAGTTCCAAGCCCAGTCGACATGAGGATGTACTGGCTGGACAATAATTATTTGATGTTGTGGAGCAGCCTGTGTGCTGACCTAACATCCAAGTCCATAGGCAATCCCAAGGATTACAAAGCGAAGCAGGATCCTGTGGACCTACAAGGAAACACACAATACAGATAAGTATTGGATTATTTTGCTTATGAATATACATGTGTATATGATTTGGTTATGATGTTTTAAGCTCTTGTTCTCGAGGTAAAACCGATGAGAATAAACTAAACATGTGAATCTATTCAATGTTTGGATATAGGTATCGCTGGGAGCGAGGACTATGAGAGCATCCTAGGGGTGCATGTGGACATGTGGCTGTCCTGGAGAGCTCAGAATGAGCGGTAATGAAAAAGGTGCTAGTAAGACTATGGAGGTCCTAGCATCCAAGGCAAACCATGTGGAGAGACTCCATGGTTGAGAGGTCTAAAATAGACCAAAGACACTAAGTGTCACGACCAAGAAGGATTGGTCCATCATTCACATTGAAGTGAAAGAGGTTGAGAGCATGAAAAGCCACCTTAGTGGTGTGGGTTCTAGGATGGCACAAAACAAAGAGGGGAAAAACTCTTACTGCTCTCTCTTGCATTTTGATTATATATACACATATATTTATGCATTGTGAAAACAAAATATTGTTGAATGCATGTATGACTGAAAACGAAATGTGTGTATTTTCTTAAAGTAAATTGTGAATGCTGGAATAGTTAATTCCCTGCCCAAGAATGGGCATGAATGAGATCATGTGCCTGTTGGGAAGGCATGAAAAATATGAAAGTCTCCTTGATGGGACTTGGAATGTCATGCCATTTGGGTAATTAATTGACTGATTTTGATGTCTATATTATTCTTGGTCTAACAGAATTTCAATGGTGCATTTCACAGGTGAGAAAAGTGAAACCTAGTGGTGCACATTGACAATGACAGCAGGTCAAAAGTTGCTGGACTTGGCTGGAACTCTCCTTAAAATGATTTCCAAGACCCAAGAAAATATTGGGGAGATGCTCAAGATACAGAAAAGGCAGAATGAAATGAACCACCATATTTTGCAAGACTCTATTGGTTTGCAAAGGGAGGTGAAAAGCCTTCTGGGAGCAATTGGAAAAGGAAAGGAAGGTGGATTAGTGATGGGACATTTTTCCAAGCGACCCATTAAGAAATGGTCCAGGCATGAAGACCAAAGGAAATTGAGCAGGTAAAGATGAAGCAGCCAGTGAAATGTTGGGGATGCGGAGGACATCTTTTGCGTCGGGACTGCCCAATGAGGGAACATACAGAGGGAAAAAACCACAAAGTTCCTAGACTTCAAGATAAGCTGAAAGCTAAGAACCAGTAGGAGAAGTTCATGGAAGCCAAGGGGCTTGGTCCTGAATGTTCAAAGTAAATAATTGAACGTGGGACAGATCTGCAAAATTTTGAAATTTTGGTGTGCAATTGTATATGTATTGTATATATATTCCTATGTATTGGAACACCGAGGACGGTGTTATTCCAAGGGGGGGGGGGGGAATGTCACACCCCAGTTTTGACCCCATTTGCATGATCTATATAATGTAATTAATTGTGGCAAGGAGCTAAAGGCAAAATCCCTACCATCGATTTGGTTGTGTATGTTTTGGCAATGGGGATAGTTTCCAATGGTATATCATGCTATCCGACACATTATAGTTTGGCATCATGTAAATACGCACATAAATTAAAAATAAACCCACAAACAGCTACGACAGTGCAACCTATTTAATGCCTTGTTGGGTAGTTGGGGCAGCTATGGTGGGAGGTGGAGTGTGGCAGGACTGTCAGTCCTTGCCCACATGCACACTCCACCAGCGAGTTGACCTCACATTGGCAAGCAACCTCCACCACCATCCACTCCACTACGCCACTCTTTCCTTGGAAATTCACTCTCATGCAGAGACGCAGAGGAGGAGGCCAGTTAACCTTCCTCACGCATGGAGTTGACATTTTTGCCTCCACCATTGCGAGACTATGAAGAATCGTTGTGGGACATCTTTTGTTGTTGATGGACTGTTGTTTTCCGTTTTTGTTGGTCGCGTCCTTTTCTCCTCACGCATAGGTTGGGATTCTTCATTATTTTTCCTCACGCAGGGAGCGGGTGAAATCGTGGTTGTCACTCACGATTTTTGGGTGCAGGAGCCATTCACGCTCGGGGCTATGCGCCTGTGTGTTCCATACCGGTTTCAGTGGTATGTGTATGTCTTCTTGTCGATTGTGGCCATGTATGCTGTCCACTGTGGTCTACATTTTTGTTTTCCTCTGTCCACACTGGGATTTTGGCTTCTCCTCTATTCTGGAACTGTGGATTGTTGCCATTGTTTCATTATGTGTGCTGTGGGCTATGGATTTCCAAATCTGTTGGTTGAGTTTTCCCATGCCCACGCTAGAATTTTGGCTTCTCCTTTGTGTTGAGACTGTGGATTGTTGCCATCATCCATTTTGAGTTTGTGACTGTTGATGTACCTTGTTTTTTGGTTTCTATTGAGTTGTTTTGGCCATGCTAGGGCCAAGAAAAACTATGGGTTGTCTTGTGGGCTTGAGCTGTGTTTCACCTGTTGGTTGGGATTGTCACACGGTTGTCCTTGCCTTCTTCACAGAGCTATGAAGGGATTGTTTTGCTGCGGTATGCAGTGGTTGGTATTTGGACTGTTGTGAGTGGGATTAGAGGCTGGGTATGTTTGAGAAGGCTTGTGTTGAGGCCACCAGCTTAGCATTAGCCTTTCCTAGCTCCGTGACAGCCTAGTAAACCCTACTGTGTGTGGGTTTGGCTAATTTGGTCCCTTGGCTATGTGTAAGCCTGCATTGACCCTTATTCCTGGAAGAATCATGCCCATCTCGGGGGTGGCAGTGTTGCTGAGATATTGATGAGCACGCTAGCCTATGGTTCGGTGGAACGTTGTAGCAACATAGCTGGTTGCGGGGCAAGTTCTTCATCAAAAAGATAAGTGCTTCTGATTGTTTCATCTCTGCAATTATATCTATTGTTCCATGAATTATGATGAACATGTTAAATGCTGGAATGTGTATGTTTGCTTCCACTAAATGTTGAATAATTGTGCATCTTTGTATGATGGATTATGCATCTGGTTATGTATCCTTGTATGTTTTATGCATATTAGTGTCCATTATGTTAAGATTTTCAATATCAGCGTTTATCCCTGTTCATGTTCATGGGGTTGTTTTCCCATTTGTTTGGTGAAAGTAGTGTCCTCTTCGCTGGTCGAAGGGTCAGGGACGTGACAGAAGTCCTCTCTATGAGGCTTCAAGAACCTGTAGACTAGTGCCTTCTGTGCTACTACCTGCTAGTATGCAAAATTTCCATTGGGTTATGGATTCCTTATTCTGTTATTCACACCAGTATATAGAATGAAATTCTAATATACATCGTAAAAACTATAAAAATGCTTGAGGAATCATCCATTAACTAGATTAGACAATTCCTCACCCTCCAAAGTTTGTAGTACAAAAGTATTGTTTTCCAAAAACTTTGATACTATGAAAGGACCAAACCAAAGGTTATCAAACTTGACATGCTTTCCTTTTTGCTCCTTCCTAGCATCCCATCTCAAAACCATGTCTCCCATTGAAAAAGTGTTATCTTTGATCTTCCTATCAAATATTTCTTTGATTTTTAACATGTACAATTAATTCCTTTTCTTCCACCGTTTCTCGTTTTTTCTATAACTCTATTAGTGCATAAATTCTTTTTTGCATATCATTTGGTTCTTCCTAACAATATTGAAAAAAATTCATCACTGAGATACCTAGTTGAATAGGAAAATCCGCATCAGTACCATATACTAATTGGAAAGGAGAAGTTCCAATTGCTTTTTCAACTATTATTTTGTCTACCCATAATGCATATTTTAACATAGAATCCCATGAACGTTTATTCTTCTTCAATAACTTCTTGATACTCTGAATAGTATTCTTATTAGATGACTCAGCTAACCCATTCCACTTAGGATAATAAGGAGTTGAGTGTTTCAACATGATACCATTCTTTTCACAAAATTCCACCATAGCCTTAGATTTAAAAGCTTTAGCATTGTCAGTCAATAATTTCTGTGGACATCCAAATCTACTAAGAATATTTCTTCAATAAAATCTATGATCACCTTATCTGTGGCATTCCTTATGGGAATAGCTGCTACCCACTTAGTAAAGAAATATGTAGCAATCAAAATCCACTTATGCTACCCTGAAGAAGATGGATTTATTTCTCCTATGAAATCCAAGCTCCATTGCTGAAAAGGGGCATTAACTGCAATTGATTTTAAAGGTAATGATAGCAACTTTTGTTTACCAACAAATTTTTGACAAGGGATACATGCTCTTACCTGCTGATATACATCTGAGAATAAGGAAGGCCAATAGTATCCTACCATTAGAATTTTATATGCTGTTGCCTTCCAATACTTATGTCCCCCATAAGCACCTTCATGGGATTTAGAGATTACTCCTTCAATTTCTAGTTTATCTAAACATCTAAGCAAAATACCTCCTGGATCTTTCCAAAACAACTGTTGTTCTATCAAACAATATTTAGTAGTTTCAATTTCAAATACCTAGTAGCTTTCTTATCTAAATTTTCTGGACATTTCGAGTTCAAAAGAAAATGCACAATATCTGCATACCATGTGGATTCTGCATAGTGGTCCATAATCTTTTCTTTCTCCTGCTCTGCTTGAATTTCCTCCTATGCTGGTTGTTCTGCCATGAGATGTAGCCCTAAAGCTTGGCAATTTGAATCAACTAGCAATTTAGCTAAACCTTGTCCCTTTACTAGCTTTGTAGGTCTGATATCCACATCATTTTCCATGATTTTGGCAATCCACTTCCCTCTTTTTCCCTCGCTGTCAGGCTGAGTCAAAAAGTCCTTTATGGCAACATTAGGCACATAAGCAATAACCTTAGAATGCAAAACATAGATTCTAAAAGACTTCAAATCTTTTACCAATGAGTAAGCCTGCTTCTCTAAAATGTTGTATTTTAAATCTGAATTTCTAAGAGTTTTGCTGAAAAATACAATGGGCTATTCAAGACCATCCTTATTCTTCTATAATAAAACATCAACCAATGTATCTTCAGATGCAAAAGAAAAAGTTAGGAATTCCTTCGTAAAATCTGGGCTTACTAATACTGGAGCTTCCATAAGAGCCATCTTAATCTTTTCAAATGAGTTTTTTGCTTCTGCAGTCCACTTGACCTCCTGATCTTTCTTCAACATGGCTGTAATCTGTTTGATAGTCTCATCAAAATTTGGTATGGACCAACGCAGAAAATTGATTTTACCAATAGAAGATTGTACATCCTTCTTGCTCCTTGGTAAACTTATTTTCAGTATTGCTTTCACCCTTTCTGGATCAATCCTTATGCCATCAGCTGAAACTAAATGACCCAATAATTCACCTTCTTGTACAACAAAATGTGACTTTTTTGGATTAAGAGATAAACCATATTTTCTGTACTTCAAAAAAGTTTGTTTTAAGTGTTTTAGATGCTCATCATCTGATTGTGAAAAGACTGTAATATCATTTAAGTAAATCACTACAAACTTATCTCTTTCCCCTACAAAGGCTATGTCCATAGCTCTTTGAAAAGTTGCTATAGAATTCATTAATCCAAAAGGTATTTTATCATACATGGAAGTTCCTCAGGGAGTAGTAAAAGCTATTTTTTCTTTATCATCGGGATGCATGGCAATTTGATTATATCCTGAAAAACCATCAACCATAGAAATTATTTGTGCACCAACTACCTTCTGCAATATTTGTTCTATTTTTGGCAAAGGGTAATTATCCTTCAATGAAGACCTATTCATATTTCTAAAATCAACACATAGTCTAATTTCACCATTCTTTCTCCTGACAGGAACTAAATTGGCAACCCTTGAAGAATACCTGAGGGGAACAATGATCTTAGCATCTAATAACTTTTTCACCTCTTTTTCTATAACAGGAAACAAAGCTATATTTATCCTCCTTAATTTTTGTCTGAAAGGTTTAACATTCGGTTTTAAAGGTACTTTATGCTATATAATTCCAGTCTCATATGTTTTCAAATCTTCATATGACCAATCAAAAACATCAACATACTCTTTTAACAACTTAATGTACCTGTTCCTCTGTTCTCATGTGAGTGCTTTTGAAATCTTCACCATTCTAGGATGTTCAGGGGTGCCAATATTACATTCCACTACATTTTCTTCTGAAGACTGTACAACAGGTTTTAAAGCTATGTCATCCTTTGAAAATATTCTCTCTAATGGCACCAAACCTTTAGGAATGAAATTAATTTTAAGTTCAATAATCCTGTGACCAGTAATTTCATTTTTTGCAATATCTTCAAAATCTTCAACCTCACCATCTTATTCTTGATCAATTAGGGAATTAAAAAACTCACCTGTTAGCTCTAAAAACCTTTTTATTTCAATGTCATCTTCAAAAAATTTCCACTGATTTACATTATCAGGCATAGAGGGTCTGTACCTAAACTCAATAGGATACTTTAACTGTGTTGTTTTGGGAATCCTGAAATGTGTGGCTGCTAGGGCAAGAGAATCAGTAGTTTGGTTATGATCCCTAGGAATATAAGTGATATTAAAGCCACAAAATAATTGTCTATCATATCCCATACTCCATTACGGTACACTTTCAGCAAATCTTGTTTTACTTGATAGTTTTTCCTCACCTGCTGAACAACCAACTCAGAGTCGCCATATACAGAAATATGTTGAATGCCTAGATCTTTTGCAGCTTTCAAACCTAACAACAAAGATTCATATTTTGCATTATTATTGGTGGTAATAAATTCCAATTTATACATTAACTTTATTATTTCACCTCCAGGAGATATTAGAAGAACCCCTGCTCCAGCACCCTCCTTACATGATGATCCATCAAAGTATAATTGTCAAAGCTCATCTTCTTGTTCCCTAGTGCATTTAACTAGATTTTCTTTTTCAACCTGTAATAAACCAGCAGTATTATCATCATCACTAAAATGAAACATACAAGTACCCAAATCCTTGTCAACAACATACAAGGGATGATTTGTAGGGTTCTTGTCATCTTTCACAATATAGGAAAATTGTAACTCTCTATATAACCTTCTGTTTTCTCCTCCAAATACAGGAATGGTGGCATATGTTAAATCCATCTGTAGAGTTCCACCAACCTTCTTGGCCCAAGATCTAGAGAGGAGCAGTCCAAACTTAGGTGTAATGTCTGCTACTACCACATCCATAATCACACTCTTCATTGGTAGCTGAGCTAAACTGACAACCATATCTTTAATCACCCATAAACATTTTACAGCTCGTGAATCAAAAGCATACAAATCATGATAAGGTTTTGTTATACTCAAATCTTAAGCCTCCATGACAGCTTTTGGCATTAGGTTATGTGATGCTTCTGAATCCAAAAGGCAATTATGTATCATTTGGTCATGAATAGTTAGTGTGATGTAAAAAGGAGGTGATGCACTTGCTTCATTTTTCAGTTTTTTCTACCAAGGCTGACCCAATAAAGATTTTAGGACTTTCTTCTTGTAAATTCACTGTGTCAGAAGGAAGTTGACTATTTGTTGAACCAATCATTTTTAGAACTGAATTTTTGTAAGTAGGATTCTTCATCAACTCAGTAAAATACATAGGGATCTTAATTTTGCCTAATTCATTTTCCAGGTTAAAATTATGCATACTTTTATTTACCTCTTCAATATCAACATTCTTCTTTTGATTATCCTGATTTTTTTTTCTCTAACACTGGATCAGACTGTTGTTTAGCAGGAAAAACTACCTTTTTCTTTGGATTTTGAACTACTTGCTTTGGACCTGATCTTAAATTTAAAGTTTTATTTGGCTCAGTCTAATATGTATCAGCAGTTACAACAGTCACTTCAAGATTCAAATCATTTTTTGTTTCAAACATATCAACATCATAATATTCCGAGTTTAAAAACTCTTCTTTAGTCACAAAACCTTTAGTTAACTGCTCTCCAAAATAATTCATATCCTAATCTGTATCCTCAAAGAACACTTCCTCTTCAATTTCTTCTTCATCAACTACATTATTCTGAAGTGGTGGTGTCACTTTTTGATCCTCAGTTTCACTCCTTTCTCATTGTATATCATTATTTATTCTCTCTCTGGGAATGAAACGAGGCACAAACTATCTTCTGAATTGATTTGGATTATTAGGGTTTCTGTCTCCTTCTTGAATAGGTTTATTTGAATTTTTCTCTAATTCAAACTTGTTTAATTTTTCTATTAGGATCTTTACTAGCTTGGCCATCTCATCAATTTTACCTTCTACAGAGTGGGATGTTGAAACCCTTGGAGCTGCCTCTTTCTTACCCTTCCTGTCATATATCTGCTGAGCTGTATTTCCCTTCAATCTATTAGAAGCTAATATATTATATTCCACTTCTAATGATGCCTCATGCATGTCCAGTAAAGTAACAGGTCTTATTTCTCTTAAGAGTAGGGAAAATTCATGATCAAAAGCATTGGCGTAAGTGAGTTTTGTAGAATTTTCTGAAGGTTTTATCTCTGCAGGAATTCTGCCATACATTTTATTGAATCTCTTCGAAAAACCAACTATGGTTTCATCCTTCTTTCTTCTAAGGGCTCCAAACTTAGTAATGTAATATGTGTGATCCTTAGTATCACCCCACTATCTCATGAAAAGATCTTGAAGCTCTTCTATTATAGTAATATAATTTGCAGGTAACTCTCTGAACCATTTTCAAACCTCTCCATCAAGACTATGTACAAGCATCCTCATCCACACATCCTTTGCCTCAATATTATGATTATCAGCATAGCTAAGAAATGCATCCCAATGTTCCTCAGCTATGGTTTCACCTTGTCCATTAAACCTAGGAAGGTATTTTTGGTAATCATCCCTAGGAAGTGCATTCAATGGCTAAATCAAAACTAAAGGTGCATACCTAGCTGCCACCATTCGGTCCATCATGTCTAATGGATGATTTTGGGCTGCCATCTTTAAGTTGACTGGTTTAGGTGATGGAAAGACTTAAATAGAACTTGGCTAAAATGGACTTTTACCAACTTTGAGGTGAAATAATGGAATTTTACCAAGAGATATAGTCTTTTCTTTCTTGAAATATTGAGGATCAGTAAAAACTTGAAAAATTCTAATAGGAATTGTAGGCTTCAACCAAGATAAATCTTGTTATTCTTCCTTCAAAACAGAAAAAAGTGATGAAATATCTAAATGATCAGGGTTACATCACAGGGGCTTCACTTGTTGACCAATATCCTAGCACGTAAGTTCATATTGTGGGTTTTAAAATTGTCAAAAATCAAACCAATATATTGCAGGTATTGGGGGGGATGAGGGGTTTAAGGTTGGGGGATAGGGTGGTTTATAAGGATTGGGGTATAAAATGGGGTGGGAGGGGAGGTTTTAAGTATTGGGAGGGGGTTTCAACAAAACGATTTTTGGTCAATATCTATCGAAATTAAGGGTATTCTTTAATATCCCACGATTGCATGTGCTATGTGAGAGGTTCACTGAGTGAAGACCCCGTGGGTTACATAGGGCTGGTGATGACTAAGACCTTATGATATTCCTAGCTATTTCCAATATTTGTTTTGGGTCTGAGACACCCAGTTGTAAAGGTGAACTAGGTCTATTTCTTGTTCCAACTCCCTTAGTAGCCACTGTGAAATATTGGTGAAAAGTAGTCTTTTAAATTTACTGGTTTAAGTTCACCTCTCAAAACTAGTGAAATGATGAGTATCCCAGGGAAAATAGGTTTTCAACTTCATCCCTGAAAATAGCGCCAAAGATGTTAGTGCCAGAAATTGTTCCCAGACCAGGAAAGAACAAGACAACACAATCTCAATAAACACAATAAAGTAAAATAGGGTTTTCTAGGGTTTTGGTTGTACAATTTGTAGACAAGAGGGTAGAAACTTCATGAAACCAAAGCAAACACTAAATCATGAGCATTTGAAATAATTAGATGCATAACATATAAACCATAATCCAAACTTAAAAAACATAGTACTGAGCTCCACCCACAGTTAGCAAGCATTTCAAGGATAAAAACCTTAAACAGGAAATGAGTATACCAACTGAGTAATTAACACAAATTAGAAATGAAACCAGTCAAAAGTCTAAAGGGAATATAGTTGCATATATTTCATAATTTAGTCATCAAAAACACATAAGAGTCTTTACACTTAGCTTCATAAACTAGAGCTTGATAGCCTCCCCTTTCAACAAAAATCTAACCCTTGGTCCTTTTTTCAACTTACATTTATCCTGTTCCTTCAAAAACAGTTGCATAATTGAACCCTAACTACTTTATAGGTTATCTATCGAACTGTTCAATATAAACTTTATCATTATACAAAAATGAAATAACTTTTCAAGCTAACTAATAATTGCTCCTTCTAAAGTAATTTTACAAGTCTTTCACTGCCTCAGCTAGAAGAGCAATTCCCTCTAATGCCTGGGATTTCCTTCTAGCTTTCTGATGGTCTACTTCCAAATATGCAACTCTTCTTGCAACTCTTCATTCTGATGTGTCAGGTCCTTAATAGTTCTCTTTAGTTCTATAAAATGATTCGCTGTCTATCTTTTTCTTTTAAGATCCTCCCTAGAAACTGAAATCAATACCTGATAGTGACTATTAACTTCTTCCAAATCTTCTCTTAGTATTTTATTTGCAATCACTAATCATTCATTGCTTTCATGCAGGTACTCAATTTGATTCTTGTATTGTTTAATACTCCTTTGCATATTTTCCTTCTTAGAATCAATGCATTTACCTTCTACTATTGGCTGCATCCCTTTTGGTATCCATGGGATTTTCAGTTTCTTGAATATTTCTTCATCCTCCTTCATATGCTCTGTCAAAGTCATAGGAATTTCCGAATGTTCTTCAGTTTCAATACTGCACTGAACTGCATCTTCAATTGCCTCTCTTTTCTCCATATAGGAACTCTTTATATCATTTTGATGTTGTTCTTGAATCATCTTATTTCAAACCCTAGCTTCACCAGATAAGGATTTTTCATCATCTTCAGAAAGTACTATAATAGGGATCTACTTCTGTTCTTTAACATCTTCCTTTACAATTTGGTTCAATTCTTCAGGAGAAGCATATTCTAAAGGATCAACTGCCTTCAAATCTAACTTTGAAACTTTGTTTTCCTCAACATTAATTTAATGTTCAAGTTCAATATTTTCATCTTTTTTATTCGAATATTTTCCTGGTTCACCTGCTTCTTCATCTTTGACTGTAGATTTCCTTTTAAGTTTCTTGATCAAACACTGGCCTTTGTCTAAATGTCTCTTCTGAGAATGCTCTTCCTTCTCTGTTTGGAAACCAGACCAAAACAAGAAGTATTCCCATGTCTTCTCATTTTTCTGAAGTACAGTGCTTATAACTAGTTTAATAAGTCCATGATGAAATATTGATTGCTTGGTGTGATCTTGATGTTCTTTCACCCTACTTGACATCTTCCGTAGGATTTTCAAAAAGAAGAAAGGAAGATTCATTTTGGATTCATGACTGAGATGTTGAAGGAATCTAAAATTGGTATTTGAACACAAAATCAAATCTCCCTTCACAGGTGATATAGCTTTGAAGGATTTTGATAGGCTCTATCCATTTTGGCTTAAACTTTTGAATAGGTACTCCCTTTCCCCAATCTACTACTACATCTGGAAGTAGATATCTCTAAGCATCAAAAGTGAAAGGGACCTTTTTGAACCAGAATTCACCCTCATCTAAAATTCATGTTGCTTCTGCTAAGAAATCCCTGGTCAGTTTAAACTTCAAAGTGTCAAAAGACACTATATCCTTATCCAGACATTGAGAGAATTTATAAGAAACTTATGAGTGATAACCTTCAATATTTTCAAAAAATACTAACCATCCTGCTTCTACAAACAGTTTTGCACAATCTGGAAAGGTTTGAACCCAGCTCATGTCTGAAAGTTCTTCCCTATTAGTCTTATTTATTTTTTAACTATTGTCAAAAACTTCTATCAATAAAACACACTCTAAATTTCTTCAAATTTTTATAAACTAACAGGAAATACTATATAGGGGAACTTGAAAACCCTAAACTGAACTCTCTCGATTAAGATGATAAATAGTTTAATTCCATGACTGAGAATTCATCATTTAGTATGAATTGGTTTTAAAAACTAATAAAATGCCATCATTTTTATCATTAGTCCTCTGTTTTGAAAAGCCCCAAATTTATGAACTTTGGTAACAATCGGTAGCCTACCTATCAAAGTGTTGAATCCAGGTGTTGTAATTGTATTTTCTTGACTGGTAGGTGTCGAATTGCATTCCTTAATCTTCTCTATTCATTTTGACAACTGCAAACGACCGCTTCTCAAAGCCCTAGTTTTTCACCGTGTTTCAAAATTATGATTACAAACTGCTGATTTTCTGCCATGACCTTCATCTGCTTCTACATGCACTTTAGGAGAGATGAGATTCAAGGAGTGTTTGTCTCATTATGTTCATCTATCATTATTCCATTACCTCTGCAATAGGCCGCCATGAATCGTCCTCATGGTGATATTCACACCTGTCATAGTGATTATTCTAAAAGAAACACGTATCAAATCCATCACCCAGTATGATTAACATCTTATGTGTGAGAATTTCAAAGAAAACTCAACCACAAATGATGATTTTTGAACTTAGTGACTTTCTTGTAGTGCATGTGTGCAATCTTTTTAGGCTTGCGCTACAAGAAAGTTTGAGTTAATGATTTGCAAAAATTAAACTCATGATAAAAGTTTAAACTTGGTTTAGGAACTTTAATCAAGCTTTTATGTTATTTTTTAGACCTTTTAATCCATATAAGCCTTCTATAATCCCTCTAACTATGAATTTCAATAATTCAAACCAAAATTTGAAAAATAAAACCAAGAAATCATATAAACATGAAGGTTAAAGGAAAATGATCCAAACTATCCTAAGAAACAAAAAATTTCTAGAAGAAATGAATAAAATCAAGCTTCAAAACATAAGCAAAAGTGTTAAAATATGAAAAACAAAAACATGACCTAACAGGTACAAAAAGTTATCCAAGGCGCAGAGAGATATGGGGATGCAGAAGAAATGCACAAAGAAAGGAAGAGAACTAGGTCCTACTGCAGTTATGTATCCCTACTATGTGACATAATTGATAAAGACCTTCTAACTATGAAGAAGTAGCAGAAAAGAAAGAATGGAACGATGTTATGATCGAGGAGTACCAATCAATCATGAAGAATGATGTCTAGGATGTGGTCCCAAGACCAGAAGGGAAGTTTGTCATAACTTCCAAATGGACCTACAAGATCAAACATGTTGCATATGGCGGCATAGGGAAATATAAATCAAGATTTGTGGCATGTGGCTTCTCCCAGAAAGAAGGGATAGATTATGAGGAGAATTTTGCACCTGTATCCAAATACACTTCCATTAGGTCGGTACTTTCTCTAGTTGCAGTAATGAAATGGAAGATACACTCGATGGATTTCAAGAAAGCGTTCTTGAATGGTGTAGTAGAAGAGGAAGTGTATGTGGAGCAGCCACTCGGTTTTGAGACACATGACATGGAGAATCATGTGTGCAAATTGAAGAAGGCCTTGTACAGTTTGAAACAAGAACCTAGGACATGGTACGACAAAATTGACAGCTTCCTGACTAGATTGGGCTCTACCAAGAGTAAAGCAGATTCCAACCTTTAATATAAGGTTGAGGAAGGGAACCCAGTGATACTCCTACTATATGTGGATGACATGTTTGTGATAGGTGAGGATGGGTTGATTGCTGACACGAAGAGGAGGCTTTCTATCGAGTTCAATATGAAAGACTAGGGTATGATGCACTACTTTCTATGCATGGAGGTGTGGCAGAATGCAAATGGAATCTCCCTAGGAAAAGGGAAGTATGCTATAGATATACTGAAGAGGTTCGGGATGATGGACTGCAAAGCCATGACCACACCTATGGCATCAAACCTAAATCTATTGAGTGATGCCTCATCAGAATTGGTTGATTCTATGATGTATCGTCAGATGATTGGGTCATTGATGTACCTAAAGAATATGAGACCAAATATTTTCTTTTTTGTGAACACATTGAGTTAGTTCCTGATGGATTCGAAACATATTAACCTAATTGCTGCAAATCATATTCTGAGGTAACTGAAGGGTACACTTGACTATGGGATCAAATATAAAGCAAATCAGAAGATTAACTTGGAGGGTTATGTGGATTTGTATTGGAAAGGAAGTTCCATTGATAGGAAGAGCACTTTGGGGTACTGCTTCAATGTGGGATTAGGTGTGATCTCTTGGTTTAGTAGGAAGCAGTCCTGCATGACACTGAGTACAGCCAAAGCAAAGTATGTCGCAGCTTGTTTCGCTAGCTGTGAGGTAGTGTGGCTAAGAAAGATACTATATGATTTGTTTTATCTCAAGTTGGATGCTACTTGTATATATTGTGGCAACCAGAATTGTGTAAATTTGTTGGAGAACCCGGTGTTCCATGACAAGTCGAAGAAAATTGAGATCAAATATCACTATATGGTGCAGAGAGGAGCAGTGAAACTCCAGTATGTTGTGATGGATGAATAGATAGTTGATGTGTTGACCAAGCCATTAGCCAGAATGAAGTTTGAGTAAATCAAAGAGAATATTGGTTTTCATTAGATCGAGGTTCCTTCCAAGGGGAAGTCATGAGTTTGAAGAGCCTTTCTGACATGGTGAGAGGATTGGTTCCTCCCATGGTTAGATGTAAGTGTTGTGCCTTTCTGACATGGTGAGATGATTGGTTCCTCCCATTGTCAGAAGTAAGTGTTGTGCCTTTCTAACATGGCGAGAGGATTGGTTCCTCCCATGGTCAGATATAAGTGTTGTTCCTTTCTGACATGGTAAGAGGATTGGTTCCTCCCATGGTCAGATGTAAGCGTTGTTCCTTTCTAACATGGTGAGAGGATTGGTTCCTCCCATGGTCATATGTAAGTTTTGTTCCTTTCTCACATGTCAAGAGGATTGGTTCCTCCCATGATCAGATGTAAGTGTTGTGCCTTTCTGACATGGCGAGAGGATTGGTTCCTACCATGGTCAAATGTAAGTGATGTGCCTTTCTGACATGGTGAGAGGATTGGTTCCTCCTATGGTTAGATGTAACTACAGTGCCTTTTTGACATGGCGAGAGGATTGGTTCCTCCCATGGTCAAATGTAAGTGTTGTGCCTTTCTGACATGGCAAGAGGATTGGTTCCTCCCATGTTTAGATGTAAGTGTTGTTCCTTTCTAACATGGTGAGAGGATTGGTTACTCCCATGGTCATATATAAGTGATGAATATGTGAAGACCTATGTGGAGGCTAGGCATACATCTAGCAAGGCTAGCTCTATAGAACTTCCTACGACGAGTATATTTGAGAGATAACACCATTTGCTCGAGATAGTGGAAGCAGTGATGATGATGATCCAACTTTGATGATGATCCAGTAATGAATACTTTTGTTGATGAACTGTGTCAAGAGAATACCTTCCTATTTAAGAGGGAGTGTTGATGTATTTGTAACTTTAGAATGTATTCACTTGTATATTTTATATAGTATTTCAGTGTACCTCAATGTTACTTCGATTGGGAAATTCATTAATACAATAAATTCATTAAGGTTAACCCTCCTTTGTAAGTTGGGGAAATAGTCCCCACAGTTTAGGGGTATTAGGGTTATTAGACTCTCCTAGTGAGGTTAGCCCTGGTGAGTAATTTTCAAGTGGAAAACTAGTATAAATAGAGAGCGAAACTCTCTATTTGAAACACATACTCACTCGACTGTATCACATGAGTGAGAGAAGAGGAGATCGCACAAGTGAGAGAGAGAACAACTGTCAGATATTATCTTTTTGTTTTTGGGTTTTACTTTTTCTATTGGTGCTCATTCTATATCTAAGGAATTTGTGGGGTTTTCTCCTTTATGGTTTCCCCGAGGAAAACTCTTTGTGTCTCTTGTCTCTTGTGCTTATTGTTGTGCATGTTATTCTCTGAGATAAGATCCTAGATCATATTGATTAAATGATAAAAATATAACAATAATATATCACATCACCATGTAGAGTTGGCCACCATAGTCTTGCTCGTAGAACCTTCCTGGAAGTTGCACAACCTCCATAGTGTCCTCCTGCAACCCCCTCATGTGATTCCACCAATACCCTTTCCTTCTCATGCGGTAGGACACATCAACATAGGATCTCATCAAGCCCCATATTATAGAGTTCTCTATCAATCAACTAAAAATCCGCGACTCGAATAACCTATTGCTTCTTCTAATTTGTGGTGAACACCTCCAGTATCATTCTTGTCACTAAAAACTAAACTATTTTCTCCTAATAGTCATCAACCATTCCAACCATGAATATATACACATCGAGTAGTCCATCCTCGATGCTTGTTGGTTCTTCACCTATCTCTATTCCCGAAAAATGGTCAAGTCCTACATTCAAGTGACCTGGCTTCATAATGATTTCGAAATCAAACTCTTAGAAGAGGAGCAACCAATGACATATATTCACCCCCAACACAGGATTATTCACTAGGTATTTCAATGCGGAATGATCAGTGAACATCTTAAAATGTCCTCCTAACAAATAGTGTCAAAACTTTTGCAATGCATAGACCATCGCTAACGCTTCTCTCTTAGTCATTGTATAATTCCTCTCTGTAGATGACAGCTTTTGATCACTAGAAAAATCAATTGGATGATCAATATTCCCTTCTCCTGGTTGCAATAGAACCACTCCTAATCCAATTAATGATGTGTTGACATGGACATGGAATTCCTTCATCCAATCCAGAAAGAAAAATATTGGTGTTTTTCCCATCTTCTTGTTCAAAGTATCAAGACTTCCCTGACACTCGTTACTCCATTCGAACTGTTCATCCTTCTTCAACAACTTATCCATGGGTGTTGTGATCGCAGTGTATCCTCTTATGAACTTCTGATAATACACCATATGGCCCAATGTCACTCTAATCTATTTCATGTTCCTCGGTAGGGGAAATTTAACATTGAGTGCAATCTTGGATGGATAAACCAACATCCCTTCCTTACAGACAACGTGTCCCAAAAAAATTCTGAATGGCGCATAGAATATGCATTTATTTGAATTTAGAATAATCTAATGTTGTCGAAATCACTCCAACATCATCCATAGATTTTCTAACTAACCCTTTAGCAATCCATACACTGTCAAATCATCCATGTAAACTACCAGAAACTTTTGAATAAAGTCCTTAAATGCAGAAACTACAATCCTGGAGAATATCTCATGTGCAATCTTGAGTCCAAATGGCATCATCGTGTACTGAAAGAATCCCCATCCATTGACAAAGTTTGTCTTATGTTCGATCCTCCTTCACAATATTGATATAATGATAGCCGAAAAATCCATTTGTAAATGAGTAAATCTCCTAATCACCTACTCCTTCCAACACTTCATCAATACATGGCGTTGGGAATGGATCATGAAGGCATGCATCATTAAGCTTCTGAATATCGACATAGATCTGAACCTCACCTATATTATTATCTTACATGACCATTGGACTGATCAAATCAGATTCTTCGACTGGTTCTATGTTTCCTATGTCCAACATTTTGTCAAGTTCAACATTCACTCTCTCGTTGTATCGTGGATTCAGGAGATACGAACGTTGCTTCTTTGGCTTCGCGTCTGGATTTAATGGGATTTTCATTTCTCCCAAATCTCCTAGGATAACTTTCATTTCAGATAAATTTTGTTGAAAAAAATATATTGAAACTCATGCAACAGATCAGTGATCTTCACCATAGTTTTTTCATTCCAATAATCTCCAATATTGGAGAAATTCGGTTCCTCCTATGACCCAATGTTGACCTTCCAAATATTCAAAGTTTGGTAAATTTTGTCTATCAACATATCTAGTGCCATGATGTTCTGACTTCCTTCTGATTCTAGAATATTTATGTTCCTTGGGTCATCTCCATCATCAGGTCCTCTTCTTACATTGTAACACTCCATCATCGACTGCATCATTGGTACGTCATGTGATTCCATAAGATATGCGACTGGAACTATATCCAGGGAAACACACTTACCACCATACACACTCATTTTGGTCAATTTGGCCTAGTTAAACCACTATGCTAAGTTTTATTGACTTAATTGACATCAGAGGAGCACTAGATGACATCGGCAAGATCACACCCACGCCTACCTTTAGTCAAGGAGGCTAACTTGGCCTTCTCATATGTTCGGGTACACAGGGCCCTCCTAAAAGAATCAACACCTTCAGAAATTGCTTCACACAAATAGATCATAGATCAACACACCGATGTTTTTCACGTGGTTAAAACCCTCGAGAGGGAAACAGTCCACCGCCCCAGCCAAATAGCTACTTGGAGGAATTTATTATGCAAAAGAAAGAAATTTACATGAGCTTCTCATAATTGATCAACTAGCCAAGGACCCTTTATGCTCTTTAAATAGAGATCATATACCAATCGGGTGTTAAGCCATGGATCAATGGTAGGTATGATCTAAGAGAAGTTGAACCGTCGGATCACTCTATGTTTAGAACATATCATGACCGTCGGATTAGAATATTTACAAGTGCATACTAATGCATACTAAAGAAGCACAATTTTACCTAACGGATATATTATACAAGTTGATCTTAACTAACTCCTAAGTGTCTAAATATCCTAACATCCCCCCTTAAGAACAACTTGGGATAGGATTGAAGGATTTACAAAAGTGACACTATTAGGATAAGCAAGGAGACATTAGAGCCTATCCCCCCTTAAAGACACATTCATGAACTCCTAACATAGACCAAAGTTTAGAAAACTTCGCTTTTGTAAGAGACTTGGTGAATATGTCTGCAACTTGATCATCTATAGGGAAATAGAGCACTTCAATAACATGATCATGAACAAGATTTATGATGAAGTGCATGTGTAGCTCAATGTGTTTGCTACGCTGATGTAGAACTAGATCTTTGGCAAGCTTGATGGCACTTTGATTGTCTCATCAAAGTGGAGTAGGCTGCTGCTACTCGAATCCAAACTCTGAAAGGATTTGTCGAAGCCATAAAGCTTCCTGAATGGCATTAACTGCGGCTCAATATTCTACTTCTACTGAAGAAAGAGAAAGTGCTTGTTGTTTCTTACAAGCCCAAGTGACAGGTCCAGATTCCAAACTGAAAACATAACATGTAGTAGAATTTCGATCATTGAGATCGATGGCCCAATCTGAATCAGTGAAACCAACCAACAAAGGTTTCCCCCTTGTACTGTAATGAATCCCAAACTAAATTGTACCTTGAATATATCAAAGTATTCTTTTTGCTGCTTTCCAGTGACTTTCATGAGGAGTTTTCATATAACGGGAAACATGACCAATGGAAAAGGAAAGGTCAGGATGGGAATGAATCAAGTATAAAAGACTACCAACAAGCCGGCGATACAAGGTGGCATCTACTTCAAGGGAAGTACAAGTGGCAGAAATTTTGACTCCATACTGGAAGGGAGAAGGGGCTGGTTTACAATCTTCCATGTGGAAGTGATGAAGAAGGTCACAAGCATACTTAGACTGGGAAATAAATATTCCTTCTTTGGTTTGCAAGACTTGGAGACCAAGAAAATAATGCAAATGTCCTAAGTCTGACATTTCAAAATTTTGCTTAAGACTGGATTTCACATGGGTTATAAGTTTAGGGTCACTACCAGTAAGGATAAGATAATCAACATAAAGAAAAAGTATGATGAGATGGTTTCCTACTTTCTTGGTATAGACATTGGGGTCAAAATGGCAACTAGAAAAACCAGTGTCAAAGAGAAAGCTATCCATTTTGGCATACCAAGCTCTAGGAGCTTGCTTAAGGCCATATAAGGATTTCTTAAGGAGACAAAGAAGGCTAGGGTTATTCTGAACATATCCAGGAGGTTGTTCCATGTAAATTTCCTCATGTAAATCACCATGTAAAAAGGTAGACTTGATATCCATTTGATGCACTTCCTAGTTATGCAAGGCTGCAAGGGAAAGAACAAGGCAGATGGAGTTCATTTTTGCTACAGGGGAAAAGGTTTCATTGTAGTCAATCCCTTCAACTTTGGAAAAACCTTTGGAAACTAACCTTGCCTTAAGTCTTTCAACACTTCCATCTGATGCATACTTAGTTCTATAGACCCATTTACATCTGACAAGTTTTCTTCCTTTTGGAAGAGGAACAAGATCCCAAGTATCGTTCACCATTAAGGAACAATATTCTTCATCCATAGCTGCATCCCAATCTAGATTTCTTGAAGCTTCTGCAAAAGTTTTTGGATCATGATTCTCAGAAACTTGAGCCAAAAGAGAAGAGGCTCACTAAAACTGATAACGTGTTCGACGTTGATCTCTAGGATCACAGGCAAGATCACCAGTTGCTTCACATGTTGAATAGACCCATCGAGGAAGTATTGGTGCTGGTGAAATTGGAGGAGCATGAGTAGGCGAAGGTGGATTTTTATCCTCACTGTCATCATCAGAAACTGGATTTGGAAACCTATCAAGGAAGCTGGAAGAAGAGGAAGAAGAAGGCACAATCACCGAATCAGGTTCGTAAGCAAAAGATGGCACACCTGCCAAGTTAGGCTCGCAGGCCAAGATATTTTCATCAAATTTAACATATATTCTAACGATTATATCATGAGAATGTGGCTAAAGAAGTCTATAACCTTTTGCATCTTCAAAATATCCAACAAATATGCACTTTTCACTTTTAGGCTACAATGCTTTCCGTTTTTCATCTGGAATGTGAGCCCGTGCTTCACAACCAAACACACGAAAGTGACTTACATCTGGTTTAATTTTACTCCATGCTTCTTCCAGTGTTATACCCTGTAAAACTTTAGTGGGTGTGTGATTAACTATGTAATTTGCACAATTTATGGCCTCAGCCCAATATTGAAGACTTAGTCCTTTAGATTGGATCATAAAACTAGCCATTTCTTTTAAAGTGTGGTTCTTCCTTTCAGCTACACCATTTTGTTGTGGTGTATATGGAACAGTGTGCTGTTGTTGGATTCCTTGTTCAGTGCAAAAAGTAGTGAACTTCTTGTTAACATAATCTCCTCCATTGTTAGATCTTAACTTAATAATTTGATGACCAAATTGTTTTTCAACAAGGGCCTTGAAGGCCAAGAACATGTTAAATACTTCGCTCTTAAGTTTTAGGAAGTAAACCCAAGTGCGTCTGGAGTAGTCATCAATAAAGGTTAAGAAATATTTGAAACCAGAAAAGGAAGCAGATGGAAGAGAGCCACACAAGTCACTTTGCACAAGCTCCAAGGGAATCGAGGCATGCCAAGAGGCATGTTTGTCAAAATTGTCTCGATGATGTTTTTCGAGTACACAACCAGAACAAACACCATCCTTGCAAGATACCAGCAAAAGACCAGTCACCATATTGTCTTTACATAGTTGTTGCAATGAGCGATAGTTTAAGTGACCAAATCGCTCATGCCAAAGTTTGCTCAAGTTATCACTATGAGCAACAAAAAAGGAAGAAAAAGGTGATGACCCAAAGTTGTTAAATTTGTACATCCTGGTAATATCATCAACAGTTCCAGTAGCAAGGATATTTTGAGGATTTTTAAAATCCTTGATTACAACTTGGGTGAGGTGTAAACGTCACAGTTTTACCTTCACCTGAATGAGTAATTTGATATACTGATAACAAATTGCAGGAAATTTTTGGAACACATAGTACATCATTGAAATCACAATTTTCTACTGGAACTGTTCCAAATCCTACAACACTTAGAGATCTATCATCACCAACAAATATTTGTTTGGTGTTACATTCATGCATAGTAGAAAATATTGCTCTATCCTTAGCCATATGATAATATGCTCCAGAATCAATGAGCCATTCAATTGAAGTAGAAGAAGAAGATGCAGTATAAGACAAAGTGCATGTCCATGAGAGGTAGATTCTGAAGATGAATCTAGGCTGATGTGGTGCTTCTTCATTGCTGCTTCCAAGGCTGCCATCTTCTTAAAACATTTAGATTCATCATGATTATATTTCCCACAAAATTGCAATGATGCTCAGTCTTCTTTCCTTTTTGCTTGGATCCTTTGTCATTTTTTAAAGAAGAAGCTGACTGAGAGGGTTTGGGACCCTTGTTGTTTGGCTTATTATTGTGAAAATTCTGTTTCTTAGGAGGCTTGGACTTTTCTTTCTATTGAGACAATAAGGATTTCTCAGATGTATCTGAATTGTTAATTATTCCAAGATGAATGAGCTTATCTTGCTCTCTAATTAAGGAATCACAAAATGATTCAAGGCTAGGCTCTCGATAGCTAGCTACAGTCAAGGATTCTTTCATGGAGTAGAATGTAGATACAAAAACAGAATATGTAGGTCCAAGTTTGGAAATAATATGATAAATACATTGTTTGTCTTCTTTCTTAATCTTACATTCTACACATAATAGTCTAAGAGTTTTATACTTAGATAAATAGTCTTGAATGCATGAAAAATCATTTGGATTCAAGGAAATCAACTTATTCTCAAGTTGATGACCTCAAATTTCATTTTGTTTACCAAACACAGATTCCAACTTTTCCCAAGCTTTATCAGGTTCATCAATTTCAGATATGTGGAAACGCAAATCAATAGAGATTTAAATCCCAATCAATCCATGAGCTTCATCACATCTATTTTCCCATTTAATTTTCTTATCATCATTAGTGGGTTATGTTTCTTTTCCTGAGGTTATCCTGAAAACTCCACTACTTCGTAGAACATCCTCCACACGAGATTTCCATGAGAAATAGTTAGAACTTGTAAGTATAATATCCCAAGGGGCGGCCATATTGTAAAATAATGGCTAAAAGAACAGAAACTAACTATCTGGATACAAAGAGCTCAAAAAAATAAGTGGTTTAAAAAAAAAGGCACTTAAAATGGATTCTAGATGATGAAGTTATGCTTGATCAAAGAAAATGTTGAAGATGTCCCCAATAATGACATGGCAGATATTAACTTGACCAACTAAAAAAAGAAGCTCCCTCTTCCCAAGATCAAACTTTGATAATCACTTTTACAATAAAGTTGCTTTGAAGTGAATCACTTTTGTAGGATAAATGATGTTCACTTTTACAATAATGTGACTTTTTAAATAGTGTGGCAATAAATTAAAATACTTAAGTGACTCACTTTTATTTTATTTTATTAATTTGAGATGCACTTTTACAATAAAGTAACTTGAAAATAGAAATTGCATGTACTAAAAAGTAGCTTGATAAGACTTATCAAGGTGTAAATCAACTTTGGACCAAGTGAGCTAAGTTTAAAAGGTATATAAAAGTATGGAAAGAGGAAGGGGGTGTTATAGCGGATTTCACCAAACTAGGTGAATCACACATTGTATGGCCTTCCCTTATCCCGCTGCAGACTCATTAGCCCCTTTGGACCACTTTATATCTTTTGATGTTACCTTGATCATCCCCAAAAACATTATAATATTGATATACGCGGCTTTTTCCCCGATAACCGCGTACATACGCGGATATTCCCTCGATAGTCGCGTACATCGGGATGTGTGCATAAATCCAAATCCTTTTGGACTGTTCCTTGACTTGGATCCGACTCATATGACTCCTGGCCTTCCATATGCCTTGAGATCGCACGGATTCGACCCTTCAGTATCCCTTTGAAGAGCTATATAAGGAACCCCTTGGTACATTGAAAGAATAAGAGAAAATTGAGAGCATCGAAATTATAGTCCATTGTTGCCAGAACTTTATGCTTGAGTCGA
>LPNX010346742.1:45529-59003 GCA_001517045.1 Pseudotsuga menziesii | reverse complement strand
CGTCTGTTAACGGTATACATCAATGACCGGTAATCAGACGATGGACTACTATGTTCGACCTCGACACCTCTATTCGGATAGTAGGACATGTACTCGTAGAAGTTTGTGTAGAAGACCTTCCAGATTGGTGGCATCTCTTATATGCTACCTCCTTGATCGTGCCAGTGTTCATGATATTTCAGCTCTCGTGACTTGTTCCAGTGTATGTCAGACATTTCCAGCCACTATGGAGATCTTGATCTATTGTATATCTTCAGCCTTGTGTAGATCATGGTCCTTTGTATATCTTCATCATGGAGATTCTGATCTATGTATATTGTACGTGGTGATGAACACATATGTTCTATCATGTATCATGCCTATTCATGGCCATTGTACTCTTATGTATCCGGGACTGCTAGATGTATTTGCATATTATATGCAGAGTTGTATCATGGTATTATGCTGATTGGGTGGCTGGTCTTCCATTTGGGTACCTTCATCACTTCCTTCCTGGGATGGAGTTATAATGTATTTTGGCCATCGTATAACCCCTCTGATCTCATACATTAGGGGGCATCTGTTATAGCAGATTTCACCACACTAGGTGAATCACACATTGTATGGCCTTCCCTTATCCCGCTGCAGACTCATTAGCCCCTTTGGACCACTTTATATCTTTTGATGTTACCTTGATCATCCCCAAAAACATTATAATTTTGATATACGCGGCTTTTTCCCCGATAACCGCATACATACGCGGATATTCCCTCGATAGTCGCGTACATCGGGATGTGTGCATAAATCCAAATCCTTTTGGACTGTTCCTTGACTTGGATCCGACTCATATGAATCCTGGCCTTCCATATGCCTTGAGATCGCACGGATTCAACCCTTCAGTATCCCTTTGAAGAGCTATATAAGGAACCCCTTGGTACATTGAAAGAATAAGATAAAATTGAGAGCATCGAAATTATAGTCCATTGTTGCCAAAACTTTATGCTTGAGTCTGCATCCCTTTGTCCCTTGGAGCACTGTTGTGTTCTTCCCAAGCTTGCCCATTGTTAGTAAGCTTGCTATCGAAGTGATGGAGGATTGAGGTGGTGGAGGCCCAAGTGGGGGATTCAGTTTCTCTAGTTCGCAGACGTGCCGTCAGAGGTTGTCACTTGTAATCTCTGATTCTTATTAATAGAAATATCTTTTCCTGTCCAATAATGTGTATTTGAATGAATATTGTTTCCATTGGAATATGTCAAATGCTTTTACATTATTGATTATATATGCTATAATAGATCTAACACCATGAAATATAGTATGCTTGTATTGTTTACTTGTTGTTGAGGACGTGCTATAACAATTCAAGCTGAAGATTGGAAAGCTCAACGGGGATCTACTCCAACCGTCCGGAATAAGGTACGAGGTTCGATCCTTTAGTGTTAGATTTTTTATTTATATTGCATATTGGAGAAGATTGATTTCTGGAGTCTAGCTGTCTGTTGTGGTACCCCAAGCCATAGGAATTTCTCTCCGTAACAGGGGGATTTTTTTGTTTTTTACTCTTCTCTCTCGTTTTCTGTGCTTGCTTTCTTTTCCTGCAAATCACAAAAAAAAATGAAAAAAAAAAAAAAATTTCCACACAATGGGGTTAGATCTTAATTAGATTACCCAGAAAGTATACATTTTCAAGTTTTCTCGTTGCTACTAATTTGTCCTGATAGCACAAGGTGCACGGCAAAAGGCATACGTAGCCGAGAAGACAAGAAAAAAAATTTCCCTTACTGTTTCTAATTCGTCGCGATCGCGCAAGGTGCACGACAAAGAGCATATGCAGTCAGGGAAAACAGCAATCCAAGACTAAAACATAAAATATCTAATAATAAATTGATAAAATATGAGAGATTTAAAAAAACAAATTCGTCACTGTAACATTATACCTTCAGATTTGCCGAAATGGGTGTTTCTGAAGCAAACGAAAACAATTTTCGGTGAAACGAAAACTATTTCCCAATGTAAAGGACACTCCAGATGCAATGGAATAGCTCTCACATGCCACAAATGCACAAAAAATCTAGAATTAGAAACCCTTTCAAATTTTTGGCAACACCGATTCAAGATCTTGATCAAAACTAAAAGTGGCTCTTCATAAAAGCTCATATACCATGTTTGGGTACACAAGGCACTCCCAATAGACCAAACACCTTCAAAAACTGCTTCACACAAATAGATCACAGATTAACACACCGATTTTTGTCACGTGGTTAAAACCCTCAAGAGGGAAACAGTCCACAGCCCCAGCCAAATAGCTACTTGGAGCAATTTATTATGCAAAATAAAGAAAGTTACATGAGCTTCTCATAATCGATCAACTAGCCAAAGACCCTCTATGCTTTTTAAATAGAGATCATAGACCAATCGGGTGTTAAGCCACGGATCAATGGTAGGTATGATCTAAGAGAAGTTGAACCGTCAGATCACTCTATGTCTAGAACATATCGTGACCGTCGGATTAGAATATTTACAAATGCATACTAAAGAAACACACTTTTATCTAATGGATATATTACACAAGTTGATCTTAACTAAATCCTAAGTGTCTAAATATCCTAACATTATACATTCGGGGAGACTAACTGGAGCACTCCAGGAGTGATTTGAGTGTCATTAATGCCCCATATTGCTAACTGATGGTTACAATCAGTTAAGCAGAGTAGTGAAGGCACTTTTGTTCATTAAATTGATTATTTATTTATTATTTAATTAACTGGAGTCAACAAAGGCGCCTCCAACCACTTCTGATGTTTAGTTACACTTTAGTTAACCTCATCTAGGTTCATTGGAGTCATTGATGCGCTACCACTTGTTGGTTGGATTGTTGTGACATGTGTCTGACCTACTTTCAATTAGACTCAATCATTTATTGCACTCTAACTTTAGTTAGGGCTCAGTTATGGTTTTGATCAGTGGTTAACTTGAGTGTTGACTGTGGCTTGCATTTAGTTAAGCCAGACTCACTCATTCAATTTGAATGACCTCCTTGGGAATTTGAATTGCTTTATCATTCATGCTTGCAACATGATGATTGTATTGTATTACTCATTCTTTGTGTGAATATACAGAGTGACTACTCATTCCGTAGCCCGATTACACCATTTTCATGATTTATTTGTTATTAATATTTGATGAGACTTGTGTTTAGTCCCTATATCACTGTGCAAGTTTAATATGGTATCAAGGCTCACAGTGGGATGAAGCTCAGATCTCTCAAAAACAATTATTTTGATAAATCTTGCATGAAAAATTGAGCAAAGCTCAAAAATTCCAACACTGCACCACAAGCCAAGGCTTACCACTTAATACCCCAAGTAAGGAAATTGTTGGTCAAGCTTGCTTGATCAACTATGCTGGGTGTGATGAAATCCTAAAATGTGCAAGTTAGCCGACCTTACGGTGCCCCTTTTGTTGTGATCTGTAGGTTTTAATAGGTACGACTTCGAATGGACTCATCAGTCCCTTTTCTCACCCCATTCACAAGCTATTCAGAATGGAAGTTGAAGATGATTGCATCTCTGAAGAGATGAGGTCTCTATGAGGTTTATATTGGACTTGGAAAAGAGTCTTAACAGAATGAGAATGACTGGCTAAATGATGGTGATAGCGCTTTTGGAGCAATAGGTCTGGCCCTTTCTCCTAGCTTGCGCTACCTTATTGGTTCTATTGAATACACAAAGGATCTCTAGACAAAATTGGATAGAAACTTTGGCAAGCATAATGAGGATCATAATAGAACTTTGGAGATTACATTTATCACCACAAGAGTTGTTTACTCAAAATTCTTGGCCTCTACTCTCTCTGATGAAGTTGTTCAAGATGAAGAAGAAGCAAAATCTTCTACACAGTCAATTCGAATTGAAGAAAGTCTCCATGCAGTGACTCCTTCTCCTGATGCTCCAGAAGTTCATGAGATCTCTGATATATCATCTCCTCATATTAATAAAATAGAATAATACATTCAAATCTCTGATATTGAAGAAAAATACTGCTGCACTTCCATGCAAACATTCACCGGTGATTTTCCTTTGAATTCTATGTAAAATTTATCAGTAATTGCTTCCGAAAGTGAAGAGAAATTTGATTTCTCTCCCTCTAATGTTGCTGCTGGTGTGCAAATATGTGATACCTTGGATATTTTGGAAGAAATATCAGATTACCAGAGTGAACCATTCACTCCCCATGATCTAGATCTTCCAGAAAATTCCTGCAGGATTGCATGCACCAAAATTCAGAATTTTGAAGAAGAAGAAAGTTGTGCATCCACCGTCTCGGTTAACCATTTATTTGAATCTGATATTAAACTTATTGGATATGATATGATATTATTTAAATATTATCTGATATTTCTTGGTTTAATATATCAAATCCATAAACCTTCAGTACTGCTTGTAGTTGTTCTCATCAACGGTGTGAAGAAACAAGTACCGCAAGTCTCCTTCGAAACTGTTGTTGGATATTTGATTTCATTTCATAGTTTTGAATATGTTGTGAACCTATTTGTATTTGATTTACTTTCTGATCTGATATTATTTGGTTCAAATTTTAAAATCCAATAGCTTTCAATCATGCTTGTAGCTGCTCTCACCAATTCCGGTGTGAAAAATCAAGTACCGCACTTTCTCTTCAAAATTGTTGATGGGGATTTGGTGTTAGTTTCCTCATATGAGGTTGCTGATATTTTATTATGTGATTCATTAGCCATTTTATAAGCTATATCATATTATGGAGCTCAAGCATTTTCTCTCCATAGTCTCAAGGCTTCTCTACCTTTGGTCACATGCTCATCTCCTCACAGAACTAGTAAAGAGGAAGACATTTTGCATCTGCTTGGACACTTGCTCCTAATATTTGGGACTCATTTTACCACTCATGGTTTTCTGCTCAAGGCTGCAACATAACAGTTTCTTGAGTGTTCCACACATGGTTTGAATCCTCAAGAACCTCTGCTCTCTCTTCAGATGATTTCAATTGCTCTACATGGGTCCAGTTTTCATTGTGCAGTTGTTTATATTTCTGATTTAGTTAAGTGCATTATTCTTCTTCCAAAGTGGAAGATTCCTCTAGAAATATTCATTTAGTTTGGATTCATAGGTTCACATGCACAGTCTCAGGATGCTGCTGCATAGAAGAACCAATTCTTGATTTACTGCTTAGTTTAAGGGGGGGTATTTTTCCCATGAGGTTTTCCCCGTTTCCTTGGTTATATTAAGTAGTTACTTTATTATACAGGGTGGCCTATGGACTTCTTTGCTGGGGCCCTAGAATTCTTATGCACTTTATGTTTTCTACTTCTCCTAAGTATAGCTTAAGGGGGGGCATTGGAGATATTTACCACCATACACACTCATTTGGTCAATTTGGCCTACTTAAACCACTATTCTAAGTTTTATTGACTTAATTGACATAAGAGGAGCACTAGATGACATCAGCAAGATCACACCCATGCCTACCTTCAATGAAGGAGAATAACTTGGCCTTCTCATACATTCAGGGAGGCTAACTAGAGCACTCTAGGGGTGATATGAGTGTCATTAATGCCCCATATTGCTAACTAATGGTTACAATCAGTTAAATAGAGTAGTGAAGGTGCCTTCCTTCATTAAATTGATTATTTATTTATTATTTGATGAACTGGAGTCAACAGAGGCACCTCCAAACACTTCTGATGTTCAGTTACACTTCAGTTAACCTCATCGGGGTTCATTGGAGTCATTGAAGCACCACCACTTGTTGGTTGGATTGTTGTGACATGTGTCTAACCTACTTTCAGTTAGACTTAGTCATTTATTGCACTCCAACTTCAGTTAGGGCTCAGTTGAGTCAATTAGGGTTTTTATCAATGGTTAACTTGAGTGTTGACTGTGGTTTACATTCAGTTAATCTAGACTCACTCATTCAATTCGAATGACCTCCTTGGGAATTTGAATTGATTTGTCATTCATGCTTGCAGCATGATCATTGTATTGAATTACTCATTCTTTGTGTGAATATACAGAGAGACTACTCATTCCGTAGCCAGATTACACCATTTTCATGAGTCATTTGTTATTAATCTTTGATGAGACTTGTGTTTAGTCCCTAAATCACTGTGCAAGTTTAATAGTGCCATGATTTTTTGACTTCCTTCTGATTCTGGAATATTTATGTTCCTTGGGTCATCTCCATCATTAGGTCCTCTTGTTATATTGTAACACTCCATCATCGACTGCATCATTGGTACGTCATGTGATTCCACAAGATATGAGATTGGAAGTATCTCCAGGGAAACATCATGAATATGTTGTAGTGCACTATGAATCACTACATCAACACCCGTAAAACTAAAGGTGTCACTGAAATAGATCAACAAATCCTCCCATGTTGCGATCTCTCTTCTGAGCATGGATTAGACATACCAATTTCACGACATTTCAGCCAATGTGTGTGCAAAATCATGTACCCACTCATCCTTTGGTGGTGACACCCACATGGTATGACATGCAATCAAATCATCATTTGGATTATTTATCCTATCATACTTCTTGACTTGATAGTGCTCTTCTTTGCCGAAGCGAACTTCCATCAAACTCTGACACAACAATTAACCATTGAATGATTTTTTATGTGTCTCCCACCAACGTGTTGGAGTGGCCTTCAATGCCTATTCCAACTCTAATAGCATCTGAGGTTCTAAGACCCTGTCTTCAAAGTCAACAAGAAATTCAGGAAAATCAGGAAATCCTTCATATTTCGATAACTGGACAACCTCTATTTTAACCCAGCATAGCAACTGAGTGATTCTTCCACACTTCTAAATCGATACCTCATGCATATGATTCTTCCATATTTCTAGTGCATCATCAGAATTTGATGATGCAGATCTAGATTTTTTCCATCCTATCTCTCCATTTATAGTGGGATGGACACAATCCTCTAAAATTTTGTATGCATGGTCCCATCCCCTTATAACTTCTTCCTTAACAGGTTTTACATATCTTTTTCCTTCACTCGAATCCATCAGGGCTATGACTCTGATATCGTGGTTCTCAAAATTCATCATGCACTTCTTGAATTTGGTCACTTCTAAGCTATCATTATCCCATATGATTTCCAGTAGTCCAATATACAAGCTTCCTTCATTGACAATCTCGATAACATTGAAATCTACATATGTCCTCATTCCTTCAACTTCCACCATTAAGCGCGGTACTCACCCAATTGGTGACACCCTGGCTTGATTAGCTAGTAGCAGTTGCATAGGGGACCAAACCAACTATGGTTTTTCCATTTTATCTCATGTCTTCTTTGTCAAAATGTTGATGTCTAACCCCAAATCCAAAATAACTAAATCCACATCGTAATCCCCAATGTGGAGATTCACCCTCATCTCCTTTCCAGTTTTCTTATTATGCAGGGAATTCACAATAGACTTTTGTCGACCCTTCTCTGGTCGATACAGTAGAATTGCAATCTTGGCTAATGCATCAGGATCTTTTTCCAACAACAGACCAGATTCAAAGAAATTTTGAAGTGTACCATGCTTCCACGATGGCCCTGCTACCAGTGTTGAATCAAAACATGCGACATTTCATAAATAGGAAACTTACCTGGATCTCTTTGGATGGTATCACATGCTTCAAATAACATATCCTTCTAAGTGTTGACATCAAATTGCACCTTTTTCTGGCCCACAGATTGAACTTACAATATCGAACCATCATCTCCTGTTGTCGCACCTCCATGACTAATGATGCCAACATTAGCAGGTTGCATCCTAGCTTTTGCTGAGATATTCCCAAACGTTGGTCTTTGGTTCTAGTTTGGTGGAGGATTCACCATATGGTTCACATTCTGATTCTGGTTTTGTGGTGGCAGAACATTCTTCACTTGCCACTTTAAAATTAGTTGCAGACAATATTCAACTATGTGATCGATAGCAGTACAGTAGGTACATTATGACTGTAGGTTTGCACAATATTGCTGATAATGTACCAATAATCCAAAATTGTAACATTGCATAGGTCCGCGACCTCATCCTCCTACTCTACTGAAACCTCCATTTTGTCCTCCTCGAAATACTCCAAAAAATCCTCCTTGTTGTTGATACTGTGGTTGATTAAACTGCTGATGTTGCACTGGATTTGACTATGGTTGAAAATATTTTGGTTGAGTATATTGTGGATGTTGCAGAACATACTGAATCTAGTTATACTAAGGTTATGTCAAAAAAAACTATGGTTGTGGTTGTGGTACAAACTTCGGTTGTAGTTGTACCACCTTCAGTGGCTACTGCGGTGGAGGTCTCTCTGCCGATCGGTGTTCTTCTCCCTTCATGTAATATGCATCCATCATCTTATCTTGGAGAAAATCATATGCTCGATAATCCTTGGCTTCGTGACCAACATATCAATAAAAATTATAATACATATTTGTATGCTTGGATACCATCTTCTAAAGGTACACACAGTCTTTGTGTTGATGTCCATGAACTTAACAGATGTGACACCATGGCAAGCCACCTTAACTTAGCGTATTTGGAGCTCCCGACAGCAAGTAATTACAAAAATCTGGGCATTGATCCTTATGGTGTCCATTCGCATGACATTGAGTACACCATATGTCCTCACGATGCTCCCTTCCTTTCTTGATATCTTGTAATTGGATTGGTAGGTTCACCAGTTGTGATTGGATCTGATTCATTCCAACTCTAGTTTCTCCAATAGGTGAGGCTTCCATATTCATTTTGATCTCTATATCCTCACTCTATGTCTCAATATTTTTCTACATCAATGACATTCTGATATGTGGTACTAGCACTGCGATGAAACATAGTTTGTTTTGCACATCTCTCATTCCAAAACTGAGTTTTTCCATTGGTGTCTTGAATTGCTGATCGAAATCCCAGACTGATTCATTTGGGTATTTCTTGATCTCTTTCAGTTCCATGATATATTGGAACTCATACTTGTTAAATTTTCATATGCTTAGCTAATACATCAGTATATCATTTCATTTTTCATAATAAAAGCATATAAACAGGATCACTAAAAGAAACAGTATCAAAAGAACAACACAGATTTGTCCTGGGAAAACCCTAAAGGGAAAAACCCAGCAAAAGCTTCCTCAATATAGATTCCCCAAAAGGCAAAAAAGTAAAACCAACAAGGAGACCAAAAACCTGATCCTCCTCCTTCTCCAGCAACTTTTCTCCTCCACAAGTGCGCTATTCCAAGTGAGTGTGTGTGTCTCAAGTGAGGAGCACTATACCTCTATTTATATTCATCCGTTCACTTAAAGTTTACTCAATTAACATGTCGGCTTAAGTTAACTCATGTAGGCTCGAGTTACACATGTAGCCTCAAGTAACCACACTGGGGTACTGATGACCCACCTTTACAATTTGAGGGGACTACCTCATGACTCTTATTAGTTCTTCCGATTAGGAGCATCGGGGTACAATGAAATACAAGTGGTTCTCCCGGTTGGACCATCGGGGACCACAAAGGATACATAAAGAATATTCTTTGAAGTTACAATATTTCAACACTCCCCCTTAATGAGAAGGGTATTCTACATCAACAACAATAAGAGCAGAGATAGGGGACATCATCAGCATCAGCAGGGTAACACATCTATAAATCATTGGAAGCTTTTCAACATCATGTAGTCTTCATCTTCAATCCTTAGTCTTCATCATCAGCAACATTTTTAGTCTTTGATCAGCAACATCTTCATCATTTTGATCTTTCAATTAGCAATGACATCTTCAGCACTTGGACCTTTCGATCAGCAACATCTTCAGCACTTTTACTGTTTGATCAGCAACAACATCTTCAGCATTTTGACCTTTCGATCAGCAACATCTTCAACACTTTGACTGTTCGATCAGCAACAACATCTTCAGCATTTTGACCTTTTGATCAGCAGCATCTTCAGCACTTTGTTTTTTTTTTTTCGATCAGCAACAACATATTCAGCACCTTGACCTTTCGATCAGCAACAACATCTTCAGTGCTTTGATCTCTTGATCAGCAATATCATCATCAACACTTTGCCCTTTCGATTAGCAGCAACATCATCATCATCATGTTCTGATTTGTCGACCATAATCATCATCACATTTTGATCTTTCGATCAGAAACATCATCATCATACTCTGATCTTTCGATCAGAAACATCATAATCATAGTGCGTAATCATCATACTATGATCTTTCGATCAGTATGTCATCATCATCATACTCTGATCTTTCAATCAGTACGTCATCATCATACTCTGATCTTTTGATCAGTATGTCATCATCATACTCTGATCTTTCGATTAGTACATCATCATCATCATACTCTGATCTTTTGATCAGTACGGCATCATCATCATCAGCAACAACCTGCAATCCACAACTCAAAGACAAAAATTCTTTGGATCATTTTTGGACTTAAAGTCCAGAGATGATACAATCCCACCACATTCTCGAGAACCGAAGTTACTGGATTGATTACAGGAGAATCAGTCCCTATCACTTTAGGACTATGTCCAAGGATGATGCAATCCTACCACATTCTCGACAACCGAAGTCACTAGATACAATTACGGGATAATCACTCCCTATCACTTTAGGACTTGAGTCCAAGGATGATGCACTCCTACCACATTCTCGACGACCGAAGTCACCGGATACAATTACGGGATAATCACTCCCTATCACTTTAGGACTTGAGTCCAAGGATGGTGCAATCCTACCACATTCTCGACGACTGAAGTCACTAGATACAATTACGGGATAATCACTCCCTATCACTTTAGGACGATGTCCAAGGATGATGCAATCCTACCACATTCTCGACGACCGAAGTCACCGGATACAATTACAGGATAATCACTCCCTATCACTTTAGGACTTGAGTCCAAGGATGATGCAATCCTACCACATTCTCGACGACCGAAGTCACCGGATACAATTACAGGATAATCACTCCCTATCACTTTAGGACTTGAGTCCAAGGATGATGCAATCCTACCACATTCTCGAGGACCGAGGTCATCGGATCTATTATGGACAGATGTCCCGGGATGATACAATCCCTCTTCATTCTTGAAGACCGAGGTCTCCGGATCACTTTATGGCAAGTTCCCAGGGATGATACAATCCCACCACGTTCTCGAGGACCGAGGTCACCGAATCTATTGTGGACAGATGTCCCAGGATGATACAATCCCTCTTCATTCTCGAGGACAGAGGTCTCCGGATCACTTTAGGGAAAATTCCCAGGGATGATACAATCCCACTGCAACATCACTGCTCCCCCTTTCGAGGAAGGTCTTTCTGAACAACACCAATCTTGTCTCGAAAGTGTTCGAACTCTAATCAAGGCAGAGCCTTCGTCAGTACATCATCATCCAAACCATCATCATCTACATCTTCAATATCTGAATACTAATCTATCACCATCTGTATCTCCAGTATGCGAATACTAAAAGCATCATCATCTATATCTTCAGTATAGAAATACTGAAAGCATCATCATCTCTATATTTAGTATAGAAATACGGAATCACCATCATCTATATCTACAGTATGTAAATACTGAAATATCATCTATATCTTCAGTATGGGAATACTAAAACATCAACATCTCTATATTCAGTATAGAAATACTAAATTACCATCATCTGCATCTACGGTATCATTATCTTCATCTTATCTTGTATGTAGAAATACCGGATTTCTACGTGTTATGTGGAACACAGGGTTCTTTGTCATCACAACTGTGGTTATCACATAGAATCATTGTTGTGTCCATCTTCAGGTCAAAGAGGCCTGATATCAGCTTCTGAATCCATATGGCTTCACAACTTAGTAGAGCAATCTGCTATGTATTCCGCTTCAACCGTGCTAAGAGAAACACTGGACTGTTTCCTGCTAAACCATGAACTCATAGCAGACCTCCAACAAAAGCATATACCTGATGTGCTTTTCCTATCTGAGATACTTCCAGCCCAGTCTACATCTGTGTAGCCATACAATCTATACTCATGGCTACCATCATAGTATAGACCAAAGTCTATGGTCCCTTTCAGATATCTCATCACATGTTTTACAGCTACTAGGTGAACCCGTCTTGGTTGAACAAGATATTGACTTAAGGTGTTCACAGCAAAACAAATGTCTGGTCTGGTATTTGTTAAGTACATCAATGACCCAATGATCTGTCTGTAGTGAGTCACATCCACTAACTCTAATGATTCATCAGCTAACAGCTTTAGGTTGGAGTCCATGGGTGTGGCCATGACTTTTCATTTCATCATATTGAATCTCTTCAATATCTATACCACATACTTTCCCTGGTTGAGAAAGATTCCTTCTGAACTTTGCCATACTTCCAGACCTAGGAAATAATGCATTAACCCAAGGTATTTCATCTCAAATTCTTCTGCTAGTTTCTTCTTGCTTTCCATGATCTGTTTCTCATTCCCTGTCAAGAATAAGTCATCCACATATAGTAATATAATTACAGGTACATCTTCTACAACCTTGTAGGAAAGGTTAGGATCGACTTTACTCTTGGCAAATCTCATGCTCATCAGGAAACTATCTATTCTTCCATACCAAGCTCTGGGAGCTTGCTTCAGGCCATAGAGGGCCTTCTTCAACTTGCATACTTGATTCCTTCTGTCTTCGACTTCAAATCCTCGTGACTATTTGATGTAAAACTCTTCCTCAATCATACCATTTAGGAATTCTTGTCTTTACTTAATCATGGAAGAAACTACCATGATAGTTTTGAAGGAAATGTACCTTGCTTCCTGGAGTAAGTGTCTCTTCAGAATTAATTCCCTCTTTTTGATAGAAACCTCTAGCCATAACTCTTACCTTACTTCTATCAGCAACATATCTTATCTTGCAAATCCATTTGGAGGATACCACATTCTTTCTTTTTAGTTTGAGTACTATATCCAAAACATCATTCTAGTATCACAACATCTTCTATGAGTTTGTCTTCTCAGGTCATCAACATATCCTAGTCTTCTGTATTCAACCTTGAAGGTTGGAACCCCACTTTACTCTTGGTAAAGTCTCGATCCATCACAAAGCTATCCATCATGTCGTACCATTTCAAACTCAGATATAATTTTTTGTAGTCACTCCCCCTGAAGTGGAGTATCATCTTCCCTCTTCATTCTGTACAAGTGATTCTATGCTTGATATATACTAGTCAATAGAGTATGTCATGTCATAGTCTATTCTTTCTGGGGAGAATCACGAACCTTGCTTTGTACACTTGTTCCATCATATCGTATACATCATTTCCCATGATCAATTGTTATTCTTTGATCATAGCTTCTTTCATAGCATTATTTTCTTCATCTTGAGTTATCTCTTGTACCCAAGGTGGTCTTCATCCTTCAAGGTGGATCTACCACTCTCTGAAGCTCTTTCTTCTGTCATGGTGCCTCTGACCCTGAG
>LPNX010346742.1:23617-45431 GCA_001517045.1 Pseudotsuga menziesii | reverse complement strand
AAGATGAGAGCTTGATCTTCAGAGACGAGCTTCTTCTTCTTCCCAAAGTCTTCTGAAAGTAATCACTTCCTTCTGGAACACATTTCTTAAATGAATGAATTCCATGATCCTGGGAGGTCGTTCAAGGTGGCCATCACCACTTCTGCATTCTTCACTTCTTCTTTCCCCGCTTGAAGTTGTTCTTTGATTTGAGAGATCCTTATGACTGCATGGTCTCTGCATTCTGGATCTTCACATTCTTCAGTTGGTTTCTTAAGGTCATATTCTGATCTATGTTCTTCCCTTCAAATAGCTTGGTCAAGGAATCAAACATCATCATTGTCTTTAGGGAAGACACTTGAAGTTGTTGATGTATATGTAACTTCAGAATGTATTATTCTATGTATATTATATATTGTAACCCGATGTTTATTCTGGGATGTTTCTATTATGTATTTCAGTCATGTGATCATGCCCCGATGTTCTGATCGGGAAGATTAATAATGTAAACAAGTCATGTCAAGTCATTAGGTAAGTCCCCACAGTTTTGGGGCACTTGAGTTATTATATACTAATTAAGGTGTAGGCTCGGGTAAGTAATGTTAGGTCGATCCTACGTGTGAAAGTGAAATTCAAGTGAACGGATGAATATAAATAGAGAGTGAGAGTCTCTCTATTTATCACTTGTGAATTACATCACTTTCTCTCTCAAGTGTGGCGCACCTTTGGAGAAGGAAATACTTTGGCTTGACAGAAGACAGAAGGCTACTGCTGTGTTGGGAGTTCATCTTACTATTTTGGGTTTCACATATTGTGGTGATACTATCTTAGAGGAAATTGCGGGGTTTTCTCCATTTATGGTTTCCCCGATCAAAACTATTTGTGTCTCTTGTCTCATGTGATGTGATTATGTTATTGATGTACTTGTTATTCTCTCAGTGAAAAGATCCTAACATAATGCTAGCTTAAATGTTGAAAAACTAACATGGTATCAGAGCTAACCTGAGAATAAGACATTGTGCAGCTACAGGAACTAGGGATTCCTATTTTTTGGATCTTCCTCCACATATTTTCAGCAAAAGTATGCTAGGATGACTCTCCATTGAAGGGTGCATCTTTCTGTCGATGCAGAATTCAATTTCAAGCATTTTCAGTTTCGATGTGGAAACTAGGGCTTTCTACAGAAGAGAAATTTTTGAGTGAGACCAGAATAGGGTTATTCTCCTCATCAAAACCGAAGTTTAGAGACCTGGATCAAGAAATTTGGTTGGGTGAAACTCCGGGAAAGTCAAACCCTAGTTTGACCCTGAGCTAGGAGAAACCCTAAATACTAAAACTGCTAAGTTTTGGTACAGTCGCTATATTATGCTATTGGAGAAGTCTCAGAAGCTAAAAATTGCAGGGGCCAAAGATAAAATCTTGATGAACACTTTGTCCAAAAATCATCCTCTAATTCTCTATATTCTGGGAGATATGATCTCTCCAAGTTAGGGCTCCATCCTCTTCCAGAAATCATCCATAAACAGGACACCTGGGGAGATCTGCAATATATTGGGATACATATGTCCAAATGGAATTCCTAAAGATTTATAGAAATGGCATGGACTGTAATTTCTGTGGTCCAAATATCAGACTTGGAAGATGAACCAGTGACACGTGGCATGCCGTACAACGTCGCTGTTCTGAACAGTCCTGTAACAGGTCACCTTGGGAAAAGGATCATAAATCCCAAATGGTGAAACCAATTCTGATGAAACCTGCAGTTTTGGATCAAGGACATGCGAGGTTACCTCAGTGAGAAATTGCAGACACAGGGGATTAGTAATTTTGGAGATATCATAGAAACAGTAACAGGAATTTCTGCAGAAGAAATCAGAAAATTAGGGCTTCGTGTTCTGGGAGCTTCCCTCCACTGTTTTCAGAAAAGGAGTACATTGGACAGCTCCATTTGAAGAGATCTATTTGTTCATCCAATCAGATCTAAAAGATTCCAAGTTTTGAAAATTATGGTTTCTGTGACAAACCCTAGATCAGCGAACTCCGGGACAAGGACGGACACCTCAAATCGGTAAGATCTAATCCTTTGCTATTTCCATTTGAGGTTCTCATTTCAAAGTGATTTATCACATCAGCTTGATGATAAGCTTGGTGAAGTTGACAAATTCCAAGCATAGAAGTATTTTATCTCTTTGGATTGGACACCTACATGAGTATAGAGGTTCTAGTTTTAGAGGGAGACGAGGCCAAAGAAGACACATGATCATGCTGCAGAGGATGATGAGCCATCCTAGAATCCAGCTATGAAAGTGAAGATTCTTCAAGCGAGGGTGAATATGTTCTGATATCAGCTCCCACAGGTAACATTACTCATGGAAGTGATTATTGGCTTATAGACAATGGGGCTTCCAATCATATATCCTTTGTCAGACTGTCAGAACATGAATCACCTCACAAGGTGAAACTAGGAGATGACTACCAATATCCAATAGAAGGTAGTGGGGAATCTTGATACAAGCTAGACTCTGGTAAGTCTCTAACAATGAAATAAGTGTTGTTTGTTCTAGGACTCAAGAAGAACCTTCTCTCCATTCCAGCATTAATGCAAAAGGAATGCGGGTTGCATTCATAAATGGTCAAGTCATCATGTGGCCAAAAGGAAAGACTATCGATGATGCGGTAGTGATTGGAGAACAAGAAAGAGGCTTGTACAAATTGAAGGGCCATCCAGAACAAGCCTTGATCCATGACATAGTAGAGCCAAATGAGATTTGGCATAGAAGGCTTGCACATGTGCATTACAGAGCACTACCTATTGCAAGCAAAGCTGTTGAAGGTCTTCCTGAATTTCAAGCTATTTGAAAGGAAGAACAAAATCAGAATATGACCTAAAGAAACCAGTTGAAGAATGTGAAAGATCTAGAATGCAGAGACCATGTAGTCATAAGAGTCTCTCAATCAAAGAACAAAATAAAAAGTGAAGAATGCAGAAGTGATGATGGCCACCTTGAATGGCCTCCCAGGATCGTGGAATTCATTCATTCAAGGAATGTGTTCCAGAAGGAAGTGATTACTTTCAGCAAACTCCATGAAGAAGAAGAAGCTCGAATCATAAGAAGAGAAGAGAAGATGGGAGCAATTGAAGATCAAGCTTTCACCTTCCAAAGAAGATCCCTCAAGCGATGAGGAATATGAAGATCTCAACTCTTGAAGAACTTCTTATCCACCTTAGCATTTGATAAGAAATTATGTGATCATGAATGAAGACAATGAAGCTGAAGACTCAAGAAGGAGTATACCCACGAAACAAATAAAGATAAGTATTCAATTGTCACTTCACGATATTGTTTTGTTATGCATTTGTTTATATTCAGTTATTGTATTATGCATGATAGGATGTTTGCATTAATGACAGTATACCACTAACATGCATGTGATGGGTAAGTAGCTCATGGTGCTATACAAATTCTCCATTGCTACTTATCTAGAATGAAACCTCTTTGCTGACATATTGGATTAGTGCACAATCTCAATGTTGTCCTGGTAGATATGGAAGGCATCTAGAAAGTTTCAGTGAGATATGGATGAATGTTGTATTGGATAAAGTAGTTGCATGATCATATATTTGTGCATAAGTGTTTGCCAGTATAAATATTCCTTATGAAATGTTTCTAACCATACAATTGCATTTGACTTGTAGGAAAGACCGCATACATAATCACCTACAAGCAAAGAAGAATGAAGACTTGTTCCGAAGAACAAGTGATGAAATTTCAAAATGAAGAATAATATGATGAATGCAGCGACATCATTGATTCAGAACCTTCCAGACAAGAAGAAGTAACTAAGAAGAAATGGAAGACCAGTTCAAGAAGAATGATGTCAGGGCGTAGTATTGAGACCTGAAGAGAAGTTCATAGTTCCATCATGCAGTAGATGGAAACATCATGGGATACAAAACAAGATTCGTAGCACGAGGCTTCTCATGAAAAGAAGGCCTAGACTACGAAGAGACATTTGCAGCCAGTAAGAGTTTAAACACATACTTGATGAGCCTGATGAAGATATTAACCTTTTCTACAAGGTTGAAGATGTAAGTCTATACACTAGATGATCACATAGAAGATTAGTAGCATAGGAAGCTACTTGTCACTCCAGTACAGAATGTTTCAGTGCATAGAGTACAGGAGACAGAGGGAGTATGATGCTCCGTTTCAGAGGGAGTGACTACAGAATATCTTGAGGTTCGACATGGTACAACAGGATGGGCATATTACTGGTGACTCTAGGCTTTACTGAGAGTAAAGTGGATTCCAACCTTTGCTTCAAGGTTGAAGGCAGAAGACCAGTGATGTTCCTGTTATGTGTTGATGCACTATTGTTCTAGGCATGGAGGTGTGGTAAAGTACAGATGGAATCTTCTTTGGACAAGGGAAGTATGTAGTAGAGATCCTGAAGAGGTTTAGGATGATGGACTACATGACCACACCTATGGCATCGAACATGAAGCTATTAAGTGATGCTTCATCAGAGACAGTTGATGCTACGATGTATCGTCAGATGATTGGGTCATTGATGTACTTGATGAACACAAGACCAGATATTTGCTTTGCTGTGAACACCTTGAGCCAGTACTTGACAGATCTGAGAAGTGTTCACTTGACTGCTGCAAAGCATATTCTGAGGTACCTGAAGGGTACAATTGATTATGGGCTCAAGTACGATGTGAATCAGAAGATTAACCTAGAGGGTTATGTTGATTTAGATTGGGCAGGCAATGTCATCGACATGAAGAGTACTTCGGGATGTTGCTTCAGTATGGGATCAGGTGTGATCTCTTGGTTTAGCAGGAAGCAATCCTGTGTGGCACTGAGTACAGCTGAAGCAGAGTATGTCGCAGCCTTTTCAGCTAGTTGTGAGGTAGTATGGCTGCGAAAGCTACTGTCTGATATATTTGATCTCTAGTTGGATGCTACTTGTATACATTGTGACAACCAGAGTTGTGTGAAGTTGTTAGAGAATCCAATGTTCCATGACAAGTCGAAGCATATCGAGATCAAGTATCACTATATCAAAGATATGGTGCAGAGAGGAGCAGTGAAGCTCCAGTATGTTGCGACGGAGGAACAGATAGCTGATGTATTGGCGAAGCCGTTAGCTAGGATGAAGTTCGAGTACTTCAAAGAGAGACTTGGTGTTCTCCAGATCGAGGCTTCCTCCTAGAGAAAGTGATGAGATCCATAGCGATTCTGACAAGGTGAGAGGATTAATTCCTTCCATGGTCAGATGTAAGGGCTAAGACATTCTGTCATGGTGAGAGGATTGGTTCCTTCCATGTCAAATATGAGTGCTGGCCATTCTATCGAGTAGGACAGATGTAAGGGAAATTGCCATTCTAGGAATGGAGGCACCTAGTCAGTTACCAGGAACACTCAGTGTAGGACTGAGTAGCCATTCTAATGTGATAAAGGGATGTGTTCCCACTTAATTAGATTTAAGGGCTGAACCATTCTGTTCATGGCTAAAGGATTTAGTTCCTTCCATGTCAGATGTGAGTGTTGGCCATTCCAATGAGTAGGTCGGATGTAAGGGAAACTGCCATTCTTTAGGAGAATGGAGGCGCCTGGTCAGTTACCAAGTAGCTCAGTCGAGGACTGGGGGGCATTCTGATATGACTGCTGGGATTTGTTCTTGTAGGATCAGATGTGAGTGCAAGCCCTTCCATCAGTGTGGTTAGATGTGTTCCCCTGGGTGGATGTAAGTGCAGAGCCTTTCTGGAGCGATTGAGGGATATGTTCCCATGTGCTCAGATATAAGTGCTGAAATCTCTCATCACTGTGATAGGATGTGTTCCTATCTGGATGGGAGTCTTCCATCAGTGTGGTTGGATGTGTTCCCTTAGATGGTTGTTCCCTTCTAACGAGTAGGTCAGATGTAAGTGCTGAAATCTCTCATCACTATGATAGGATGTGTTCCTGTCTGGATGGGAGTCTTCCATCAGTGTGGTTGGATGTGTTCCCCTGGATGGTTGTGCCTTTCTGATGAGTAGGTCAGATGTAAGTGCTGAAATCTCTCATTACTGTGATAGGATGTGTTCCTATCTGGATGGGAGTCTTCCATCAGTGTGGTTGGATGTGTTCCCCTGGATGGTTGTGCCTTTCTGACGAGTAGGTCAGATGTAAGTGCTGAGCCATTTCACAGATGATAGTAGGTGTGTCCTATCATGCTGGTGAATGTGAGTGCTGGGCCTTTCTGATGGGATTGTAGTTTACTACATGATCAGATGTGAGTGCTGGGCATGCCTTTCTGATGAGCAGGTCAGATGTAAGTGCTGGGAGAAGACCTACATGAGGGTAGGCCTACAACCAGCATGAAAAAGGGCTAGCTCTGTAGAACTTCCTATGAAAATATAGTACACACATGATGATTACCAGTGGAGATCCAAATCGAGCTATGATCCAGATCCAGTTATGATGACTCCAAGAGATCCAGATCGAGTGATGATCCAGATCCAGCAGTAGTGATCTAGATCGAGTGATGATCCAGATCCATTCCAGTGATGATGATCCAGATCGAGAGATGATCCAGATCTAATGATGACTTGAAGACGAAGATGACTTGAAGATGAAGATGACTTGAAGACGAGATGATCCAGCTGATACAGAGAAGAAGACCAGTGCTGAAAATTGTGTCAAAAGAATACCTTCCTAGTTAAGAGGGAGTGTTGATGTATATGTAACTTTGGAATGTATTCTTCTATGTATCTTATATATTGTAACCCGATGTTTATTCCGAGATGTTTCTATTATGTATTTGAGTCATGTGATCATGCCCCGATGTTCCGATCGGGAAGGTTAATAATGGAAACAAGTCATGTCAAGTCATTAGGTAAGTCCCCACAGTTTCGGGGCACTTGAGTTATTATACACTAATTAAGGTGTAGGCTCGGGTAAGTAATGTTAGGTCGAGCCTACGTGTGAAAGTGCAATTCAAGTGAACGGATGAATATAAATAGAGAGTGAGAGTCTCTCTATTTATCACTTGTGAATTACATCACTTGCTCTCTCAAGTGTGGCGCACCTTTGGAGAAGGAAATACTTTGGCTTGACAGAAGACAGAAGGCTACTGCTGTGTTGGGAGGTCATCTTACTATTTTGGGTTTCACATCTTGTGGTGATACTATCTTAGAGGAATTTGCAGGGTTTTCTCCATTTATGGTTTCCCCAATCAAAACTCTTTGTGTCTCTTGTCTCATGTGATGCGATTATGTTATTGTTTTACTTGTTATTCTCTCAGTGAAAAGATCCTAACATAATGCTAGCTTAAATGTTGAAAAAATAACAGAAGTACAAGTTGATTCGTAACTGAATCATCAATGATCTTCTGGGATTTGACCAAGTTCTTCTTGAGAAAGGCTTCTAGCCTCATCTTCCTCTGAAACTGGAACCTCTATGCTCATGTAGGTGTCCAATCCAATTTCTTCAGAGAGATCATGTATACTTCTAGGCTTGGAAGTTGTCAACTTCACCAAGCTTATCATCAAGCTGATTTCATAGATCACTTTGAAATGAGAACCTCAAATGAACATAGCAAAGGATTAGATCTTACTGATTTGAGGTATCCGTCCTAGTTCCGGAGCTAGTTGATCTAGGGTTTGTCACAGAAACCCTAACTTCAAAACTTGGAATATTTCAGTTCTGATTGGCTAGACAGATATATCTCTTCAAATTGAGCTGTCCAATGTACTCCATTTCTGAAAACAGTGGAGGGAAGCTCCCGGAACAAGAAGCCCTAATTTTCCATTTTCTTTAGCATAAATGCCTGTTACTGTTTCTGTGATATCTCCAAAATTTCTGCTCTTCTATGTCTGAAATTTTGTAATGAGGTAAAATCGCATGTCCCGGATCCAAAACCATAGGTTTCATGAGAATTGGTTCCACCATTTGGGATTTATGATCCTTTTCCCAAGGTGACCTGTTACAGGACTGTTCAGCACAACGAATTTGTACGGAATGTCACGTGTCACTGGTTCATCTTCTGAGTCTGATATTCATAAAAACAAAATTAAAGTCCATTCCCTTTTTGGAACATCTTCAGGAATTCCATTTGGACCTATGTAGCCAAAGATATTGCAATTTTCCCTAGGTGTCCTGTTTAGGGATGAATTCTGGAAGAGGCTGGAACCCTAAATTGGAGAGAATATATCTCCTTGAAGACAGCGAATATGAGGATGAATTTTGGACATAGTGTTCATCAGGATTTTATCTTCGGCCCCTGAAATTTTCAGCTCCTGATTCTTCACCAATATCGGAATATAGCGAATGTACCAAAACGTAGCATTTTTAGTATTTAGGGTTTTTCTAGCTCGAGGCGAAACTAGGGTTTGACTTTTCCAGAGTTTCACCCAACCAAATTTCTTGATCCAAGTCTCTAAACTTCGGTTTTGATGAGGAGAAAAATCCTATGCTGGTCTCACTCAAAAATTCCTCTTCTGTAGAAATCCCTAATTTCCACATCGAAAACTGAAAATGCTTAGAATCGAATTTCGCTTCGACAGAAAGATGCACCCTTCAATGGAGAGTCATCCTAGCATACTTTTGCTGATGGATTGTGGAGAGAGACCCAAAAAGTAAGAACCCCTAGCTTCTGTAGCTTGTGAAAGCTACCCTATTCAGGTTAGCTCTGATTCCATGTTAAATTTTCATATGCTTAGCTAAGACATCAGTATATCATTTAATTTTTCATAATAAAAGCATATAAACAGGATCACTGAAAGAAACAGTATCACAAGAACAACACAGATTTATCTTGGGAAAACCCTAAAGGGAAAAACCCAGCAAAAGCTTCCTCAATATAGATGCCCCAAAAGGTAAAAGGTAAAACCAACAAGGAGACCAAAAACCTGATCCTCCTCCTTCTATAGCAACTTCTCTCCTCCACAAGTGTGCTATTCCAAGTGAGTGTGTGTGTCTCAAGTGAGGAGTACTATACCTCTATTTATATTCATCCGTTCACTTAAATTTTACTCAATTAACATGCTGGATTAAGTTAACTCGTGTAGGCTCGAGTTACACATGTAGGCTCAAGTAACCACACTGGGGTGCTGATGACCCACCTTTACAATTTGAGGGGACTACCTCATGAATATTATTAGTTCTTCTGATTAGGAGCATCGGGGTACAATGAAATACAAGTGGTTCTCCCGGTTGGACCATCGGGGACCACAAAGGATACATAAATAATATTCTTCGAAGTTATAATATTTCAACAATACTTAGGTTTCCTAAGCTCTTTGATCAATCCGGTTCTAATTTCTGCTAGATTCTTCATTGGGTTCCCCATGGGAACTTGCATAAAATTCATGTATGAGTCCAATGCGTGACCTTAAAAGTTGTTGCCAATTCACCCTTGTAATATATTCATCTAGGACTTGCTTGACATTCCATACTAATTCACATAGAAATAAATATTATTCGGGATCCTCAATCCCATTCCCATGAAACAAAGGTAATTTTACATTATCTACTGCCATCTTGGGACTTCTTCCTACATTTATTAATCCACTATTATTAGTGTGTTGATGACACGTCGGGAAATTTGGTTTCAAGCTGGTATTTCTTCTTGAATGAGGCACATTGCATGGATGTGTAGGTACGTTGTTGCTATGGTTTGGTATTTCCTTAGGCTCGGGCATAGCCTAGTTGTCTTATTTGTTGTTGTAGGGTTTCTTATTCCCTTGCAATATTCTCTCATTGCTTCTTGTTCTAGTCATAGCAGGAGTCAACTCAATCCTCTTACTCTTATCATGTTGAAACCTTAACCCACTTCACAGAACACCACACTCTTCTTCTACTTCCCTCACAGGTTCATCATAAATCCCATCCATCTAACTTGTATCATTCCATCCAACCCTCATCTCTACAATATCAAAAACATTTGCACACCAAATCTCTACTCATTGGAGTTCATCTTCAATATACTATTTTCATAGATGAGAATTTTAATCCACAATTGCAAAGACAATAGAAACATACCTCTTGTCCCTTTTGAGAAATTCCCTTTCTCTGTCGCTATAAGACTTGTCTGTGTCAACCGCAAACTCAGTGATGTAGCCTTCAAAGATGTTGTCAAGACATACTTCAATAAACCTTGATGCTCTATTGCCTACCTCATTCAGCTACTGGATCGACTATGGAGTCCAGCAAGTAGGTTCACCTCCTTGAAAGCTTGTCTTTCGATAGGTCAGTTGTTCCAACCACTAGTAGATGATGATAAAAATTTCGGGGAAGAAGTATTAGTGGATATCAAAATATACATGCCTTCCCAACCACTCTTCTATCGTTAATATAGAACTTTGATTCTCTTTTGCTGTGAATTCTCGAGCCTTCTGGGAGAACCAATCCTGAATCTTTCGGTCTTGTCGGATTCCACAACATATCCTCCTTCTCCTCGTACTATGGTCCTAGCAATGGAATAATTTGTTGACACAGACCTATCGACAAGAGTTCACACTCTATCGATACCCCTAACTCAGTGATCTCCCTTAGCATCAACCTAGACAGGTTTTACCATGTCCAGCAACATCTATGAAACAGATGAAGTCTAACCCGAGATGTTCGAGAGAGAACTGTTGAAACCATGTTTCCACGTTAAAAAGGATGGTTTTTGTGCATCTACTATTCAGCTATTGCAACATCAATCAGAGATCCAAAATGGGTTTTACTGTGACTTACTCATCTCATAAACCATTTAGATCACATCAATACATTAGATCGCAGCATTAAGTTTACTCACGATTAGATCGATCAGCATGACATTATTCATAACTCTAAAACATCGCATCATTCAGACATATTACAACATAGATTCATTCACATCGCATATTTCAACACAGAAAAAGCAGAAAGACACAAAACAAGGTGTTTCCATCAACATTTATCATGTCATATTACTCTTCACATCAAAACAGGCTCCTAGAAATCATCCTCAAAGTAGTGACACATAACAAAAGGAATCGATTTTCCGTAGAGGTCAAGAATATCATACAATCATGTTCTGAATCAAAATATTCTCTATTGATTGACTTATTTGATATCTTTCCTACTACATTCCTACTTCTATATATAGCCTTGCGCATTTTACAAGATGGTCCACTTTACCTGACTTCCTAACTAATTTGGACCAAAAACTACAAAATTATGATCAAGTTGACTCTTTGTCAACTTTTTCTCCTTGTGCATCATCCTTGGTCTTGCGCATCATTCTCAGTCTTGTGTATCATCCTCAGTATTGCACACCATTTTCTTACCAAAAGAACTTTCCAACAAATCCCTTAACCACATTAAGTTACATATTTTTAGAAAATTCGCAAAAATAGCCAAAACAGCCAAAATTTTTGGCTCGCATTAGAAATGTCCTAACGACTGTTTCCAATGTTAGTTGTTTTTGTGAAGGTGTCGATAGGAATCATTAGATGCAGTGCTGACATACACACCTCCCCTACACACACACATGCAAAGAATATAACATATACCCAACATTCTCCCGCTTTTTGTTTACTTTGCATAGCAATGAGTCATGTGCTCATAAAGTTATAGGTTCAGGGCATCAGTGCCCGTAGATTCTCTACACCAAGAAAACTTCTTTGTACTAACAGACTTTGTTAATGAGTCTACAACATTTTTTAAGGTGTCAACCTTCTCTAGAAGAACCTTATTTTACTCAACCATATTATGATAATTTGATCTACAATAGGATCTAGGAGCACAAGAGACTCCCACAAATTGATTTAGTTGAAAAAACTAGCAAAAAAAAATTGAAAGAAGAACAATTTTACACACACATGTGAATAGAAAGTGGAACTAGCATTCGAATGTGCTATGAATAGGTATATATTACTTATGTATCATTTTGTGAGTATTAGGAAGCCAAATCTAAGTGTACATATGACATGGCAAAAATTGACCTCAAACTCCCCTAGGTGGACCAAACAAGCTCCAACTCAGCCCAAACGGTCATGAATCATGGTGTGGACGTGGCTTGGGGCACCAAAACAGACAAATTAACTCCATAAATCAATCCTTTCCTATATTCAAGAGAAACCAAACATCTAACACTAAAGGATCTCGATTCGTACCTTATTCCGAACGGTTGATGTAGATCCTCGTTGAGCTTTTCCACTCTCGCTTGTATTAGCAATTTGCTTCCTCAACATTCACCAAACAAGACAAGCATGCTATATACAATTGTTTTAGACCTACTCTAGCATATATAATCAATATCATATAAGCATTTACAAGCATCCATGGATCAAATACTCATTTAAATACACATTGTTGGACAGGAAAAGATATTTCTATTGATATAAAATAGAGATTACAATAGTGACAACCTCTGTCGGCACATCTGTGAATCAGAGAAATTGAGTCCCCCACTTGGGCCTCCACCACTTCAATCCTCCATCTCTCGATAGCAAGCTCACAAGCAAAAGGCAAGCTTGGGAAGAACACAAAGTGATCCAAGGGACAAAGGGATGCAGACTCAATTATAAGCTCCTACAACAATGGACTATAATTTTCTTACTCTTCAATTCCTCTCCTTTCATTGTATCCAAAGGGTTCCTTATATAGCTCTTCAATGGGGTAATGAAAGGTCAAATCTAAGTGATCTCAAGGCATATAGAAGGCCAAGAGACAAGTGACTCAGATCAACATCAAGGAAAACTCCAAAACTATTTGGCCTTTTGTACACATCCCGATGTACGTGGGTTTAAGGGTCAAATCGACGTATATACGCGAGAAAGGGATTAAACGTTGTGTATGGAAATTATTGCATGTTTTTATGGATGATATTGGAAACATCAAAGGTACAAAAATGGTCCATGGGGTCTAAAGAGTCTGCAGAGGGACAAGGTAGGCCATAAAAGTGTGATTCATGATGTGTGGTAAAATCAGCTGTAACAGATGCCCCCTAATGTGTGAGGTCAGAGGGGTCATACGATGGCCAAAATACATTATAAGTCCATCCCAAAAGTGGAGTGATGAAGAACCCAGTGGAAGACCCAGCCATCCAATCAGTACAATACAATGATCAAACTCTGCACATAACTACACGGAGATGTAGTAGTCCCAGATACATAAGAGTACAATGGCCATGAATAGGCATGATACAAAATATGACATGTGTGGTCATCACCATGTACAATATAGATGGCTCAAAATCTCCATGATGAAGATATACACAGGATCATGATCTCCAGGTAGGCTAAAGATATATAATGGATCAAGATATCCAAAATGGCTAGAAATATCTGACATATAATGGAATCAAGTCACGAGAGCTAAAATATCATGAACACTGGCACGATCAAGGAGATAGCATATATGAGATGCCACCAGTCTGGAAGGTATTCTACACAAACCACTACGAGTACATGTCCTACTATGTGAACAGATCTGTCGAGGTCGAACATAGTAGTCCATCATCTTATTACCGATCATTGATGTATACCATTAACAGACGCGAGATCACCCACCGACAATGAAAATGGGAATCAAGGTACTAGAGTGCAAACTAACAAGTGTGAATAAATGTGTTGAGGTTGAACACTTGATAGAATCCATCGATCGGGGCACATTGATGTATTCCCAAAAACTGTCGATGGCAAGAGAACCTACCATTGATGACTGCAAATCTCAAGGCACTCAAAAATGACTCTAGATTCCTATCCCGGAATAAATGATCTGAAGTCTATGGGATGAAATCCACTAGAAGGAGGGCATTAAGGCATCCCCCATCATCCAACATGAGGTACTCAGCAAAGATGTATAATGTGGAAGGGCTCGATCATAATGTGCATGAACCAGTAATCATACCAGTAATGGCCGACATGTAAAGTGAATATAACTGAGGAATGGCAGACTTAGGTTTCAAATTCCTTCGAATGAGATCATAAAGGCGAACAGTGATTAAACTTAGGTAGCATAAACTTGATATAAAAACTAAGACATATCTGCAACACAGGAGGCATCGACAGAGGCTCCATAGGTATTAGAAGCTTAACCAATTGGTGGAGATAAACTCAGAGAAATGAGTATAGCTCCTAAAGTCAAACTATTAACCCAACCAATGGATGTGATATACAGTGCTCTATTCAAAGGCGACACGAATCGACTGCTGCCAAAGATAACATCTTTTCTTGTCCGGCTTTTTGGTTTTTTTATTTTTTTTTGGACTTTTTCAAATATTTTGAAAAGCTTGAAAAAGAATAAAAGTGCTTTATAGTTATAGACTAGGAGGAGGGACAAACAAACTAGTTCCAAGTAGTGGAAAATACCTATGCTCAATGCAAGGAAACACATGTAGGATAGTGACACTCGAGGGAAAGTCCCCTCCTGGTAAAAATAGGGAATCAAGCTGCAAAGGATATACAAAATGTCTCTGCATGGCTAGACATGAGACAAGCTCGAGCTATATGGATTATACTCAAAGTCAAGGAAGCTGGCATAAGGCTTAATGAGGTAGGAAAAGCTCATGATAATGCAATTACAACTTGACATATACAAGGGAGTCCCAGGGAAATGACCAGCATAAAGTTCAAGAGGAGTATGAAGCTCTTGCTCAAGGACATGGCGGGACTAAAGGGGACTCCTGAACCTAAGAGAGGACTCACAACATGGGTACCAAATGCAAAAGGGAGCTAACTAGGACACCCATGTATAGGAAATCTCTACCATTCACATAGTACCACTTCTAACAACATCATGAAGGTTCCATGATACCATGGAATTGGTTCGTACCTAAGGTTAAGATGGAACGGTCATAAGGCAATGCATAAGTGCAAGCAGATGTGATATCCTAACCTATATCCCAGTTGAGACATAATACCTGTGATAGGCACAACCGGGTCGAAACCTCGAAGAGAGTTTACAGAAACAAGACCCTATATGACATCCATATAAGTCCAAAACAACCCAAAATAGTCAATAAAGAATCCAAACTATAGGAAATAGGGAGGAATGATCATGGCAAATAAATTCAAAGGAAACAATGCGGTGGAAGATGGGCCATAAAAAGGAATGTAAATTATAGACCCAACATTCACATATCCACTACCACCTTCATGAGGGTGACCACTGGTGTAAATATTGAGTGAAGGGAATAAAAATCCTCCACAAATGGAGTAGAGGATGGAATATGACCATTCCCAAATCTATGAGCACGATAAGGGGTTGTGATTCCCCCAAGTATGACACCAAGGTCTGTACTAGGACCAAGGATGGGTGATAGGATACCAAGCATGCCAAAAATAAAAGGACCCAAACTCAAGAGAGCATAAATATACTCAAGTAACCACGATCCCAAAGGACAACTAGTGCACAAAGAGAACACTCCTAAGAAAATCTACAACCAAAATATAAGCAATCCATAGGGAAGATATGTGAGCTCCCGAATGCAACAGGTATGTCTCGCCTAGGAGATGCTCGAAACTCCCATACACTAAAAGTGGAGGTACGTAACCAATTATAGTGGCCCTCAGCTTCAACGCATATAGAAACTATGTTGTTTGACCTCTACCTGGCTAGGACACTCACATAATAACCTCTGCAAGTACCCCCTATGATACCTAGGTAAGGAAACTAAGATCACCTCAATATAACCAATGCTCAAGCAGACAGTCGTAGAAGGGATCAAATGTCTGGGCAGGGTAGCAAAGCCCAAAACTCTCGAAAGAGCCCCCAGATACGAATACAATCCTGGAATATCTACAGTGCTACTAAGTTATGACTATGGGTCATCCCAATCAATAACCACTCACAATGCCTTGTGCTTAACTCCTTTGTAAGAGGACGATCCTGAGAAACAATAATTATACCAAGCAATTTCACACTCTCACCTGGACAGGCACATACATGTTATTGTTTAGTGGTCTTGGAGAATTTACTCAAAATGAACTATTCCAAGACCCTAAAACCTAATCTTATTGGTGCACCCTATAAAAGAAAAGAGTGTAATTCATTTTATTATGCGTTGATTTTAATTGGTTGTAATTACTCAAAGGGAAATGATCTTGCAACCAATGAAGTCATGACTCAGTAGTGAAGTAAATATGCACACCATAACAAACAATGCTAAGTGCAATCTTTGTCAAATGAAAAATATGGCATGCCACTACATGAGATGCATAAATATATATTCCTTTTTGAATGCCAATGCAATCCTTCCTATATGAAAGCCTAAATAAAACTCTCATCCAAGCAATCCAATGCAAGTACCTCCTCAAATCCATATGCAAAAAATGCAACTACCTTGTATTTTTCAATATAAAAGAATGAAAAATGCAATAAAAGTCATCTAAAACTCTCAGTCTCTACAGCAAGTATAAAACACAAGCCTAGCAAGACACCGAGACAAAAAAGAGTAATGCACTAATGGCAAAACAAAAAGGATAAATGACTAAAACTACTTTCAAAGAAAAATCAATGAAAAAGAGGTCTCTAGTCACAAAAGAAGCATCCAACAAACAACATCAGACCCAAGGAAGACCCAACCACACTCACAACCCACCCAACAACTTCCCACAACATCAAACTCACCAAAAGGGAGGATGTACGCGACTGTTTAAAGAACAATTGCGTATATACACGGACTTTGTCCAAAAACCTGTGTGTATATGTGACTTTTGGCCAAAACTCCACGTATGTATGCGACTTTTGGCCAAAAACCTGCATATACAAAGAAGACAGTGGTAAAAAGCAGGTCAAGGGTCAAACCAATAAATGGGAGTGTTAATGGATGAACATAATATAAAATCCAACATATAAACAAGGAGAAACAAAGAGCAAGTCAAGAATATCAAGCACATTGTGCCCCCAAACCCCAAATAAAAACAAGGAACGTCCCCAGCAGAGTTTCCAATTCTGTTACGGAGAGAAATTCCTATGGCTTGGGGTACCAGAACAGACAGATTAAATCCAAAAATCAATCCTTCCCTATATGAAAGAGAAACCAAACATCTAACACTAAAGCATCTCGATTCGTACCTTATTCCAGATGGTTGATGTAGATCCCCGTTGAGCTTTTTCACTCTCGCTTGTATTAGCAATTTGCTTCCTCAACATTTAGCAAACAAGAAAAGCATGCTATATATAATTGTGTTAGACCTACTATAGCATATAAAATCAATAACATATAAGCATTTACAAGCATCCATGGATCAAATACTCATTTAAATACACATTATTGGACAGGAAAAGATATTTCTATTGATATAAAACAAAGATTACAATAGTTACAACCTCTGTCGGCACGTCTGTGAATCAGAGAAACTGAGTCCCCCACTTGGGCCTCCATCTCTTGATAGCAAGCTCACAAGTAAAAGGAAAACTTGGGAAGAACACAAAGTGATCCAAGGGACAAAGGGATGTAAACTCAAGTATCAGATCCAGCAACAATGGACTATAGTTTTCTTTCTCTTCAATTCCTCCCCTTTCAATGTATCCAAAGGGTTCCTTATATAGCTCTTTAATGGGGTAATGTAAGGTCAAATACGTTCAATATCAAGGCATATAGAAGGCCAAGAGACAAGTGATTCGGATCCACATCAAGGAAAACTCCAAAACTATTTGGCCTTTTGCACACATCCTGATGTACGCGGGTTTAAGGGTCAAATCCACGTATATACGCGAGAAAGGGATTAAAAGTCACATATGGAAATTATTGCATGTTTTTAGGGATGATATTGGAAACATCAAAGGTACAAAAATGGTCCATGGGGTCTAAAGAGTCTGCAGAGGGACAGGGAAGGCCATAAAAGTGTGATTCACCATATGTGGTAAAATCAGCTGTAACAGATGCCCCCTAATGGGTGAGGTCAGAGGGGTCATACGATGGGAGAAATACATTATAAGTCCATCCCAGAAGTGGAGTAATGAAGAACCTAGTAGAAGACCCAACTATCCAATCAGTACAATACAATGATCAAACTCTGCACATAACTGCAAGTAGATGTAGCAGTCCCAGATACATAAGAGTACAATGTACATGAATAGGTATGATACAAAATATGACATGTGTGGTCATCACCATGTACAATATAGATGGCTCAGAATCTCCATGATGAAGATATACACAGGATCATGATCTCCAGGTAGGCTAAAGATATATAATGGATCAAGATCTCCAAAATGGCTGGAAATATCTGACATATACTGGAATCAAGTCACGAGATTTGAAATCTCATGAACACTGGCATGATCAAGGAGGTAGCATATATGAGATGCCACTAGTCTGGAAGGTCTTCTACACAAACCACTACGAGTGCATGCCCTACTATGTGAATAGAGTTGTCGAGGTCGAACATAGTAGTCCATCGTCTGATTATAGGTCATTGATATATACTGTTAACAAATGCGAGATCACCCACCGATAATGAAAATGGGAATCAAGGTACTAGAGTGAAAAATAACAAGTGTGAATAAATGTGTTGAGGTCGAACACTTGAGAGAATCCATCGATTGGGGGACATTGATGTATTCCCAAAAACTATCGATGGCGAGAGAACCTACCACTGATGATTGCAAGTCTCAAGGCACTCAAAAATGACTCTAGATTCCTATCCCATAATAAATTATCTGAATTCGATGGGATGAAATCCACTGGAAGGAGGGAATTAAGGAATCCCCCATCATCCAACACGAGGTACTCAGCAACGCTATATAATTTGGAAGGGATCGATCATAATGTGCATGAACCAGTAACGGTACATGTAATGGTCAACAGCCAAAGTCAAGATAACTGAGGAATGACCGACTCAAGTTTCAACTTCCTTCGAACAAGAGCATAAAGGCAAATGGTGACTGAACATAGGCAGCATAAACTCAATATACAAAACTAAGACATCTCTGCAACACAGGAGGCATTGACAGAGGCTCCATAGGGACTGGAAGCTTAAACAGTCGGTGGAGATAAAATCAGAGAAACGAGTATAGCTCCTAAATTCAAACTATTAACGCAACCAATAGATGTGATATACAGTGCTCTGTTCGAAGGCGACATGACTTGATTGCTGCCAAAGATAACATCTTTTCTTGTCTGAATTTTTGGTTTTTTAATTTTTTTTTGGACTTTTCAAATATTTTGAAAAGCTTGAAAAAGAATAAAAGTGATTTATAGTTACAGACTAGGAGGAGATGAGTGTCAAGGGACAAACAAACTAGTTCCAAGTAGTAAAACATACCTATGCTCAATGCAAGGACACACGTGTAGGATAGCGACACTCGGGGGAAATCCCCCTCTCGGTAAAAATAGGGAACCAAGCTACAAAGGATATACAAAATGGCTCTGCATGGCTAGACATGAGACAAGCTTGGGTTATATGGCTGATACTCAAAGTCAGGGAAGCTGGCACAAGGCTCAATGAGGCAAGCAAAGCTCATGATAATGCAATTAGAACTTGACATATACAAGGGAGTCATGGGGAAATGGCCAGCATTAAGTTCAAGAGGAGTATGAAGCTCTTGCTCAAGGACATGGCGAGACTAAAAGGGACTCCTGGACCTAAGAGAGGACTCACAACATGGGTACCAAATGAAAAAGGGAGATAACTAAGACACTTATGTATAGGAAAGATCTACCATTCACATAGTACCACTTCTAACAATAGCATGAAAGTTCTGTGATGCCATGGAATGGGTTCATACCTAAGTTTAAGATGGAACGGTCATAAGGAAATGCATAAGTGCAAGCGGATGTGATATCCTAACATATATGTCAGTTTAGACATAATACTTGTGATAGGCACGAACAGGTCGAAACCTCGGAGAGAGTGTACAAACACTGGACCCTATATGACAACCATATAAGTCCAAAACAACCCAAAATAGTCGATAAAGAATCCAAACTATAGGAAATAGGGAGGAATGATCATGACAAATAAATTCAAAGGAAACAGTGTGGTGGACGATGGGCCATAAAAAGGAATGTAAAGTGTAGACCCAACATTCACGTATCGACTACCACCCCCATGAGGGTGACCACTGGTGTAAATACTGAGTGAAGGGAATAAAAATCCTCCACAAATGGAGTATAGGATGGAATACGACCATTCCCAAATCTATGAGCATGGTAAGGGGTTGTGATGCCCCCAAGTCTGACACTAGGGTCCGTACTAGGACCAAGGATGAGTGATAGGATACCAGGCATGCCGAAAATAAAAGGACTTGAACTCAAGAGAGCATAAATATACTCAAGTAACCGTGATCCCAAAGGCCAACTAGTGCACAAAGAGCACACTCCTAAGAAAATCTATAGCCAAAATACAAGTAAACCACAGGGAGGATATGTGAGCTCCCAAATGCAGCAGGTATGTCTCACCTAGGAGAGGCTTGAAACTCCCATACACTACAAGAGGAGATACGTAACCAATTATAGTGGCCCTCAACTTCAACGTATATAGAGACTGTGTTGTTCTACCTCTACCTGGCTGGGACACTCACAGAATAACCTCTGCAAGTACCCCCTGTGATACCTAGGTAAGGAAACTAAGGTCACCTCAATATAACCAATGCTTAGGTAGGCAGTCGCAAGAGGGATTGAATGTATGGGCAGGGTAGCAAAGCCCAAAACTCTCAAAGGATCCAATAGATATGAATACAATCCTTGAAATATCTCCAGTGCTACTCAGTTATGACTAGGGGTCATCCAAATCAATAACCGCTCACAATGCCTCGTGCTTAACTCCTTTGTAAGAGGAGGATATTGAGAAACAATAATTATACCAAGGAATTTCACACTCTCACCTGGACAAACACATACATGTTTTTGTTTAGTGGTCTTGGAGAATTTACTCACAATGAACTATTCCAAGACCCCAAAACCTAATCTTGTTGGTGCACCATATAAAAGAAAAAAGTGTAATTCATTTTACTATGCATTGATTTTAATTGGTTGTAATTACTCAAATGGAAATGATCGTGCAACTAATGAATTTATGACTTAGTAGTGAAGTAAATATGCACACCATAACAAACAATGCTAAGTGCAATCTTTGTCAAATGAAAAACAGGGTATGCCACTACATGAGATGCATAAATATATATTCCTTTTTGAATGCCAATGCAATCCTTTCTATATGAAAGCCTAAATAAAACTCTCATCCAAGCAATCCAATGCAAGTACCTCCTCAAATCCATATGCAAAAAATGCAACTACCTTGTAATTTTCAATATAAAAGAATGAAAAATGCAATAAAAGTCATCTAAAACTCTCAGTCTCTACAACAAGTATAAAACACAAGCCTAACAAGACACCGAGACAAAAAAGAGTAATGCAATAATGGCAAAAAAAAGGATAAATGACTAAAACTACTTTCAAATAAAAATAAATGAATATTAAGAGGTATCTGGTCACAAAAGAAGCATCCAACAGACAACATCAGACCCAAGGAAAACCCAGCCACACTCACAACCCACCCAACAGCTTCCCACAACATCAAACTCACCAAAAGGGAGGATTTACACAACTGTTTAAAGAACAGTTGTGTATATAGGTGACTTTTGGCCAAAATGTTGCATGTATACAAGGATTTTGGCCAAAAACCTACGTGTATACGATACTTTTGGCCAAAAATCCGCGTATGTACATGACTTTTGGCCAAAAATCTGCATATACAGAGAAGACAGTGGTAAAAAACAGGTCAAGGGTCAAACCAATAAAGGGGAGTGTCAATGGATGAACATACTATAAAATTCAACACGGAAACAAGGAGAAACAAAGATCAAGTCAATAATATCAAACACATTGTGCCCCCAAACCCCAAAGAAAAACAAGGAATGTCCCC
>LPNX010346742.1:0-20096 GCA_001517045.1 Pseudotsuga menziesii | reverse complement strand
GATAAAATGTGGTCCATTGGGTCTAAAGAGTCTGCAGCGGGACAGGGGAAGGCCATACAAAGTGTGATTCACCTAGTGGGGTGAAAATCTCTATAACACCAACGGAGTCGCCAATTCTGTTACACAGAGAAATTCCTATGGCTTAGGGTACCACAACAGACATATTAACTCCATAAATCAATCCTTCCATATATGCAAGAGAAACCAAACATCTAACACTAAAGGATCTCGATTCATACCTTATTTTGGACGGTTGATGTAGATCCCCGTTGAGCTTTTCCACTCTCACTTGTATTAGCAATTTGCTTCCTCAACATTCACCAAACAAGACAAGCATGCTATATATAATTGTGTTAGACCTACTCTAGAATATATAATCAATAACATATAAGCATTTACAAGCATCCATGGATCAAATACTCATTTAAATACACATTATTAGACAGGAAAAGATATTTCTATTGATATAAAACATAGATTACAATAGTGACAACCTCTGTCGGCACATCTGCGAATCAGAGAAACTGAGTTCCCCACTTGGTCCTCCACTACTTCAATCCTCCATCTCTCGATAGCAAGCTCACAAGCAAAAGGCAAGATTGGGAAGAACACAAAGTGCTCCAAGGGACAAAGGGATGCAGACTCAAATATAAGCTCTTGCAACAATGGACTATAGTTTTCTTGCTCTTGAATTCCTCCCCTTTCAATGTATCCAAAGGGTTCCTTATATAGCTCTTCAATGGGGTAATGGAAGGTCAAATCCAAGTGATCTCAAGGCATATAGAAGGCCAAGAGACAAGTAACTCGCATCCACATCAAGGAAAACTCCAAAACTATTTGGCCTTTTACACACATCATGATGTACATGGGTTTAAGGGTCAAATCCATGTATATATGCAAGAAAGGAATTAAAAGTCACGTATGGCAATTATTGCATGTTTTTAGGGATGATCTTGGAAACATCAAAGGTACAAAAATGGTCCATGGGGTCTAAAGAGTCTGTAGAGGGATAGGAAAGGCCATAAAAGTGTGATTTACCATGTGTGGTAAATCAGCTATAACATCAACCATATTATGATAATTTGATATACAACAGGATCTAGGAGTGCAAGAGACTCCCACAAATCAACTTAGTTGAAAAAACTAGCAAAAAAGAATTGAAAGAAGAATAATTTTACACACACATGTGAATAGAAAGTGGAAATTATTGAACTCTCTGGCATTTGAATGTGCTAAGAACAGGTATATATTACTTATGTATCAATTCGTGAGTATTAGGAATCCAAATCTGAGTGTACATATGACATGGCCAAAATTGACCTCAAACCCCCTAGGTGGACCAAACAAGCTCCAACTCAGCCCAAACGGTCATGAATCATGGTGTGGACGTGGCTGAAGTGTGATGGGGAAATAATGACTCCAAGGCATGCATGGGTGAGCAATTAAAGGTTGGGAGGCTCTAGGTGACAATAAATACTCCTATGAGAGACAAAATGGACAAAAATACACATAAGTGCCCTTAGTCAAAACCAGATCACCCAAATCAAGGATTTAGCACTCCAAGGTATTAAATGAGGGTACACATGTGTTGGTTTGACCAACTATAGTGTCACTACATGTGCGAAAGGTTTGAAAATAACCAGTCACCTCCTGGATCAAATTCTCTATGTCTAAACCATAGTAATTTAATGCTAAGAAGGAAATTAAATTGACTAAGGTTATAAACCAAGGTTGTGAGGATTTTATTCTCAATCATATCTAGGAGCTAGAACAATATTCACACTCAAATTGTTTGAAAAAATATGCAAGAGAATCAACAAAGAGACAGAACTAGCTGGAATAGCACATGTGAATGGTGCTAATTTTTTATTATATTATTATCATACATATTGTAGATGTTATAGTATACATTTATAATACATTGGATAAAATTCATGAGGATATAGAATCCAATTGTTGTTGAACATGTGTCAAGGTGTGATTTGAACTCAATTCCCCCTAGGTTCACCAATGGAGCTCCAAATCATCCCAAACAGTCACAAAGCAAGGTGTGAACATCTGTGAAGTGTGTTGGGTCACTAAAGACTCCAAGGCATGCATCTATGAGAATATAGAGGTGAATGGGAGGCTCAAGGTGGCAATAAATGCTCCTAGGAGAGCCAAAATAAGAAACATAAACCACTGGCACCCTTGGTGCTGTAAAGGAAAGTTTCCTATGGCTAGGGTTTAAGAGGCCATCAACGTACTGGGGTTGAAAGGTGGATGCAAATAATTCTACAAGCAAATATAAATAGGATTCAAATATTAGAACGGTTCATACCTTATCCAAACAAAGGTTGATCCAAGCAACCCTTCAATCCTCCTCGTGCTCCACTTGCTCCACGAGACCTGGAAAACGAATTATACCTTCCTCAAATAATTATGACCACATATAAAGCAATGATAATCAAATAAACATGAAATAATGATCTGACTAACATCATCATGTGATCATAAAAAAAGATTCAATCACACATTGAACAATAATTTTGGAAGAAGAAGGACATCACATATTTATTAATCTTGAAAACAAGTACAAGAATACCTTCTCTTCAAGTTGGGCATCTCACGAAACCTTGATCCGGTTCTGTTGTTTCTCTTCTCCAAGGAAATCAGCCTCCAAGCTCTCCAACACAAGGAGAAAGATTCTAGGGAAAATGTGTGGGAAAAGAGAGCCCCAAATCCTCCAGCATGACAATGAAAAAGTTCAAGTTCCCTCTCATGGACCTCCCGACCTCTGTTTATATGTTTCTTAAGAGATAGGGTCAAAGGAAAAGTAGTTACAACTAAAGAAGTTAGTTGCCTAACCACCCAAACTTCGAAAAATCGTATTTTTGACATGAATATGATGGTTGCAAAGACATCAGTCACGTATGTAGTAGGTATAAATGGTTTTCAATGTACATAGTCACATATTTAGGGCATATACGAGTATTATATATATCAAGTCATGTACCATACATGGGTTTCCTTAAGGAAACTCACGTATACATCAAAAAATCTCATTTTTAGAGTATTTATAGGAATTTTTAGACTTTGGTGTCTTCTAGAAAGTTTTAGCTAACTGAAATATATTTCTAACTATGTAGGGATGAGGTAAAATGGAATTACAGAACTCCATATATGGTTCATCCAATTTAGGTGATTTTTCAGTGACTTTTACTGACTTTCATGAAGTGTCATCATGGAAGTATCGACATGCAACGAAAACATGGGAAAGTGGTCATAGTCAAAGATGTGTCATTTTGAGCTATAACTCTTAGTCAAACCTAGATCCCCCAAATCAAGGAGGTAGCACCCCAAGGCATTAATGAGGGCACACATGGGATGGGTTGACCAAACTGGAGTGTTGTTGTAGGTGTGAACATGCTAAAATAACCAGATATATTGCAAAATATGTTCTCCTAAGTCTAAACCATAGGATATTAATGCATGTGGGAAATAAAGTTAGCCTAAGGTCAAATATATGTACTAACTATTTATTATTTCTCCTACACCCTCCCCCCACCTTAATCTAGACTTAGTAAAATTTAATCACAAATATTTAATAAGGACTTGGAAACTAAGCCAGAAGTCACCTTTTACAACAATGTTTATTAATCCATGTAACTGAGGTAAGGAGGAAAAAATCATGGGAAAAAAACTCCCCTAAAAAATGGATATGACAGAGATCAAAATTTCTTTAGCATGTCCTCTTCTTCACTTGAATGAGCTGAAATAACAACTTCTTAGTAACGGACTTGGTGAAGATGTTGTGGATGCCAAGATCATGCATCAATGCATCAAAGTGCTATGAACAAAAATCATGTGGAGAGGCCCTTTCATGGTAATCATTTGATTATGGAGGGGAATCATACTCTGATCTAATAGCACAATCAACCATGGAAAATATGTCTCTGCAAACTCTTTCCCAAATAACATCAAAAGATTCAACAAAATATGCATTATGTGTAACTATCATATCATGAATAAAACCATGAATCTTTCTCCCAATTTGATGAAGCACCTCCATAACTCTGTAAAAATGCTCATGAGGCTATGAAATATTATAATACATGTCATACATAGCAGAAAATATTAGAGGTTTGGTATCTCCATGAGCGAATGGATCCATAGGAAGAGAAGAGTGACAAACTAGATCACAACTACAATTGAGCGAACTTGGAAGGTCTGGAGACTTGAGATTTGAACAATGGGTGGTGAAATAAAGTTCAAAAATATGGAACAAAAGTCCCATTAATTCCAATGATTTTTCTTTCCAACCAATGAAATACATACAAGACATAACAACAACATATACAAGAGACATAGCATTGGAAACTAGGCAATTTTTTGAATTTCCAACTAGTGAACTTGAGGGTTGTTCGGTCTTTTGTTCATGAGATGGTTGGGGAAATGATTCAATGACTGTCATAGGATGTATATCATCCTATATATAATCTTAAAAATCATAAATCGAACTATTTTATTGGATCGGGAAAGATATTTCAAAAGGCACATCAAAAGCTAGTGAAAAATGACTAGTTTTGGGAGGAGGCTTTGATGAACTGACTAAGAATTTTCTCAAGGAAGGGATGGAGGTTTCAGGTTTTGATATATCAGAATGTGAATTAGAAATAGAAAAAACATAATTTTGTTTTACCCATGAACCCAATGCATGCTCACCATTACCATTTCCTTGCTTGTGTTCCCACCTTTTTGCAAATTCTGGAAGAACAATATGGTTCTCCTCAAGGAGTGTGGTCATGATGTCCATATTATTTTTGAAGAAATATTTCTAAATATGTGAAACTCTGCATAAATCACATGTGGTTCTTTCTCTCTTGTTTCTCCTCCTACTAGATCTTGAACTCCCATGAGTAGAACTAGAGATTTCTGAACTTAATTCCTTCTTCTCTTTCTCCTTCGGCTTCATATATTTATTCTTGCTATGGGATTGATTTGATACACTAGTACAAAGGGCTTGATATTTGGATTTTATTATGGTACCCATTTGTATGGGCTTGTCCTACTCCTAAGTCAAAGACTCGATGAAATCTGCTAGCGCAGGCATCTTCCAATTTCTAGTTGTAAGTTTGCTAGAGTGAAATGTCGAAACATATACAAAATACTCCGGCCCCAACTTAGAAAGTATGGAAAAGATAAGATGATCATATTTATTCTCTATGCCATATTGTTTTAGCTGAATTATTAGCGCTTTAAAATTGGTGAAGAAGTATTCAATGGTCTTGTAGTGAGCTGGGCTTAGTGAGATTAACTCATTCTCAAGTTGATGGCCTCTCATTTCATCTGTCTTCCTGAATAGTGACTCGAACTCAACCCAAACTTCATTCGATGTGTCAATAATTTCTATATGAAAGAGAAGATATATTGAATTGCTAAGGTAGAGCATACCAAATGCATCATCAAGTCTATTAAAAAAATTAGCTTTCTCCACAGCATAATTTGGCTCGTGTTCAATTCCCATGGTGACCCATTAGAGGACCTTGGAACTCAACTGGATGACCATGTTGGCCTTCGATTAAAAATAACTGAATGGAGTAAGAAGAGCTTGAGTTTTTTCCATCCTTCTTGTGCAACCTGTGAGGAAAAAAATGTTGTTAAACTTGCAAAGAAAACACTCAAGTTTTCTGGAAATATTCCCTAAAAAGCAACTCAAACCTCACAATTTTTGTTTGCAGCTCCAACCAACTCTAATACCATGTGATAATTTGCTTCTCAATCAAATCTAGGGGATAGAAAAATATTCACAATCAAAGTGTTTGAAAAAATGTGCAAGAGAATCAACAAAGAGACAGAAAATAGATAGAATAGCACATGTGAATGGTGCTAATTGTTGATCATATTATTATGATACATATTGTAGATTTTATAGTATACATTTATAATACATTGGAAAAAATTCATGAGGCTCTAGAATACAATTGAAGTTGGACATGTGTCAAGGTGTGATTTGACCTCAATCCCCCCTAAGTGGACAAATGCAGTTCCAAATCAGCTCAAATAGTCACGAACCAAGGTGTGAACATTGGTGAAGTGTTCTAGGGAATTGAAGACTCCAAGGCATGTTTGGGTGAGAATATAGAGGTGAATTGGAGGCTCAAGGTGGCAATAAATGCTCCTAGGAGATCCAAAATAGGAAAAATATACCACTAACGCCCTTAGTCAAACCTGGATCCCCCAAATCAAGGAGGTAGTGCCCCAAGGAACTAATGAGGGTGTACATGGGCTGGGTTGACCAAACTAGAGCATTGTTGTAGGTGTGAACATTCCAAAATAACTAGATATCTGCAGAATAAGTTCTCCTAAGTGTAAACCATAGGATACCATTGCATGTGGGCAAATAAAGTTAGCCTAATGTCAAATCTATGTACTAAGGATGTATTACTTCTCCTACAAAGGTAATAAGGATGGATTACTATTATAACACCCCCCCCCCTTAGCCATTAATTAGTAAAACACATCAAAATATTATTGGAGACCTTGCTAGCAAAGGATCAAGTCACCTCATTACAAACATTATTTTATTTATGCATGGAAAATGAGGAAAAGAGGAGAACCTCATGGGAACAAAACCTCCCCTCAAAAATGGACATGGGGATGAAAAATTATAAGTGAATGGAACCCATTACCATCCATATTTCACTCCAAGAAATGATCTCAAGTAAGTGAAGGTATTCTGTGTAAAACTCTTAGTGAATATATCAGCAGTTTGCTCGGTGGATGGACAATATTGCAAGGAAATCACCCTTTCATGCACTAAGCCCCAAATGTAGCGCATATGGATCTCTATGTGCTTGGTCCTCTACCTTTGTAATTTATTTGTAGATATCTTTATGGAACTTTGATTGTCACACCAAATGAATGTGGGTGAATAAATTGTAACATCAAGCTTCCGAAGAATACCTTGCAACCACACACATCGTGTGGCTGCATTTAGTGCTCCCCTGTATTCGGCCTCAGCTGAAGAAAGAGAAATTTTGTGTTGCTTCTTACTTGACCAAAAAATGGAACCATCAGAAAGCATAAAAACAAAACCTAAAGTGGAATTTCTATCATTGGGATCTCCATCCCAATCCAAATCATAAAATCCTACGAGTTATAATGAAGACAGGCATAGTGTACCCCGAAAATCTTGGTTCCCTGAACATACTGAAGGATATTTTTGGCTTAATTCCAATGGAACTCATGTGACTACTGCATATACCTTGATACGACACTGACATAATAAGCTAAATCAGTTCTGGTATGTGTAAGGTTCAACAAACTACCAACTAGTTGCCTATATAGTGAGCTATCTAACAAAGGAAAATCACCAAATTCACCCAGTTTTATGAGATAAAGAATAGGGAACTTGGCTTCCTTAAAATAATATATTTTAAAATTTAGTAGAAGGTATGAAGCATACTTATGTTGGATGATCGTGATGCCTCTTTCAGATTTCTCAATTTCCAATCCTAGAAATTGTTTTAGCAATCCTAGATCAGTCATTGCAAACTCACGGTGTAGAGATTCCTTAATTGATCCAATTTGTTTGGCGCATATCCCTATAATTAAGAGGCCATCCACATACAGTACAATAACCTTTAATACATCATCATTTTTTTCAAATACACATTTGTACCAGACTTGCATTGAATGAAACCAATTGTGAGCAGAAAACTATCCATTTTAGCATAGCAAGCCCTTGGGGCTTGCTTAAGCCCATAGAGTGACTTCTTAAACCTGATAAAAATCGAATGATCCTATTCTTGTATAGATCTTTTTATAGTTCACCATGGATTAATTCACTCTTCACATCCATGTGATGAACCTCCCAACGCTTACTAGCATCAATGGATAAAACTAGCCTGATTGAATCCATCTTTGCAACCAGTGCAAAGGTCTTGGTGTAGTCCACTCCTTGGACTTGATAAAATACTTTATCAACCAATCTATCCTTATACTTAATATCAGGACCATATGCAACAATTTTGGTTCGAAAGGCCTACTTATTGTACAAGATTCCTCTTGGGAAGCAAGGGAACCAATTCTCATGTCTCAATCTCTTGGAGAGAATTAAATTCATCTTGCATGGTTGATTGCCGTTGTTATAGCTGATTTTACCACACATTGTAGATCACATATATATGGCCTTCCCTATCCCTCTGTAGACTCTTTGGGGCCCATGGACCAATATTGTACCTTTGATGTTTCCAAGATCATCCCTAAAAACACCTGTTATTTGTTGTATGTGACTTTCAATCCCTTTTCTACGTATACACATGGATATTACCCTTAAACCCATGAACATCGGGATCTACAAAAGGCCAAATATTTTTCGAGTTTTCCTTGATGTGGATCTGAGTCACTTGTCTCTTCACCTTCCATATCCCTTGAGATCACTCGAATTTGACCTTCCATTACCCCATTGAAGCACTATATAAGGAACCCTTTGGATACATTGAAGAGGAGGAATTGAAGAGCAAGAAATCTATAGTCCATTGTTGACGTAGCTTTCTTGTACTTGAGTCTGCATCCCTTTGACCCTTGGAGCACTTTGTGTTCTTCCCAAGCTTGCCTTTTCTTGTGAGATTGCTATCGAGAGATGGAGGATTGACGTGGTGGAGGCCCAGGTGGAGGAATCGGTTTCTCCAGTTTGTAGACATGCTGACAAAGGTTGTCACTTGTGTAATATCTAATTTATATTAATAGAAATATTTTTTCTTGTCCAATAATGTGCATTTAAATGAATATGGAATCCATGGATGCTTTTAATTTCTTTTACATTATGGATTATATATGCTAGAGTAGATCTAACATCATTATATAGGATGCTTGTCTTGTTTTTTGTTGTTGAGAGAGCAAATTGCTAACACAAGCGGGATTGGAAAAAGCTGAGCGGGGACTGTCCAGAATAAGGTATGTTTCGAGATCCTTTAGTGCTATACATTTTATTTCTCTTGCATATGGTGAAGGGACTAATTTCTACAGTTTCTCTATCTGTTATGGTACACCCCAAGCCATAGGAAGTTTTCTCCGTAACAGAATCGGTGACTCCACTGAACAGGGTCCTACTTATCTTCTTTGGGGTTTTTTTAGCATTCAATGTGCTTAAATTGCTCTGATTTCTCTGTTTCTGAGTAGGTTCCGGTGGCATGTTTTCCCAGTAGTATCTTACAGGAGTAAATTTTTTCTCAACTTGTCTATATACCATGTTTTTCTCTCTTATTCTTCCTGTACGCGGGTTTTGCTTTCACAGTCACATGTACACACAGGTTTTCCTATACTAGTCATGTATGTACACAAGTTTACTAAGAACAGTCACGTATACCCTATTTTTTTGTCTTTTGGGGAAGATTAAGTGTTGCTGGGTGAGTTTGGATTATTTCTGAGTCTTCTTGGATGCTTCTGCAGTCTATATACATCCCTGTTTCTAACTAGATATGCATTTTTAGTTTAAATTTTTGAAAATGTTCATGTCATTCCATTTTCTAATTTGTGTCTTGGGATTAGTGCATTAGGTCTCTTTTACCTTGGTTCTTTGCATGGCTATTGTCTATGAGTTCTTGCAGAGTTTGAGGGTTGTAGAGTCATACTTTTGCTTTTTATCTCATTTAATTCAAAAATACAAAAAAAAATTGTATCATTATGCATTGTTTGCATTTTGCAATAGCATGGTACTTGCATTAGGTTTGCTTGGAAAATATTTGTCAGATTTTCATATAGGAATGATTGCATATTCACTTGAAGGAAAAATCTTGCACTTCACATAGTAGCATACCCTGTTCTTCATTTGACACTATGCATTTGCATTGATTGTTAGGTGTGCATTTTACTTCTTGTTGTGTCATAATATCATTAGTTGCATGACCATTTACCCTTTTTCAATAATAAATCCAATTAAAATCAACGCATAATAAAATGAATTACACTCGTTTCTTTTTTAGGGTGCATCAACAAGACTAGGTTTTAGGGTCTTGGAATAGTTCATTGTGAGTCAATTATTCAAGACTACTAAACGAAACAATTGGGTGTCTATCCAGGTGAGAGTGTGAAATTCCTTTATATAATTAGTGTTCTCAGGATCCTCCTCTTACATGGGAGTTAATCACAAGGTAGTGTGAGTAGTTATGATTGAGAAGACCCTTGGTTGTAACTAAGTAGCACTGGAGATATTTCCAGGATTGGATTCATATATGGGGGCTCTTTCGAGAGTTTCTTACTTTGCTACCCTGCCCATACGGTCAATCCTGCCTGTGACTGTCCACCTGAGAATTGATCATATTGAGGTGACCTTAGTTTCCTTACCTAGGTTATTGAGGGGGTATTTGCAGAGCTTATTCTGTAGGTGTCCTAGCTAGGTAGGGGTCAGACAACATAGTTGCTATATGCATTGAAGTTGAGGGCCACTATAATTGGTTGCGAACCTCTGCTTGTTATGTATGGAAGTCTCAAGCCTCTCCTAGACGAGACATACCTGCTGCTTCATTCGGGAGCTCACATATCCTACTCTTGTTTGCTTGTAATTTGGTTTTACATTTTTAGGTGTATGCTCTGTGCACACTAGTTTTCCTAGGGTTTTTATAATTAGATTGAGCCTTTTTTATTTTTTGAGTCATTGTGGATTCGGGTGCGGCACCCCGCCATTCTCGTCATTTAGCAGGACTTCCACCTTCCACGTCTCCTCCTCCTTTGGGAGAGGGAACTAGACAGTCCGAGCAAACTACTTCTCACTTTGATTCACATACCATGGGAGATCAGGAGGATGATATTCTAGAGTTGTCCTCTCCAACTTACAAGGTTGGGGAGGAAGATCCTACTAGTACATATGATCCATCACATGAACAACCTTCATGATCTGGTTATGATCCCTCATTCATCGGTCACCAGTATTGGATTCCAGGAAATGAGACTCACTTTAAACCCACCAGCACTAGTTATGTTCATTATGGCATGCCTAATATCCCTACACCCGATCCAGCACACCATGTCAAGTTGGAAATTGATCCTAGCACTATGCCTAGGGGCACTACCATTCCTTTCCATGTAGAAATATTTGGGGACACTAGTCATATTGCACCTTCCATCCCTGTGGTGGAAGCATCCTCACATGTTCATCCTAGACCTAGTGTTAGTAATCCTATGTGGATACCAGAACCGAGACGAGTGAAAATTGGGAACACCACTTACATTCATTCACATGTCCCTTCATCCTTGAACCCTATTCCTTCGAATGTGTTTTTAATGACCCATCCTCCCCCTAATTCAGGTGGGCCTTCAGGCTGGAATATTACTACTAGTCATGTTCATTCTGTGACTACTCACACGGTAGTATCTCAGAGTCAAGTACCTCAGGTTGTGTCAGCAGGTCATATCCTTGTATCTGGATTGTCTCATGTTCCAACTCATGGAGCTCCCATATCCCTAACTATGGACCTTCTCATGGGACATCCCATGGAACACCTTATGGAGCTTCCCATGGACATTTTTATGGACCACAGTATGGACAAAACTATCAAACTTATGGGTACGGGTATCAACAACCTGCTTATTCCTATAATTATGGCTTTATAGCACCACATAATCAAGGTACCCCACATCACAATGCTTCCATGCAGACTGGGTCAAATGGGAGGAGGGTATTATGGCCAAGGCAATGGTATTTATAGCAATCAACCTTACACGAACAAGAACTATCAGGGAGCATGGCATAGAGTGGATCAACCTAGGCTCCCTTTCCTCACGACATTAAAATTACTTGACTTGTTGAGACTGATGAACGATCTAGTATCTCATAATGAGGCCTAGCTGGCAGTCCCTAACAAGCTTCCTTCGTACATTCCCAAGTTCGAAGGTAATGCTAGAGAAGATCCTAGTGAGCATGTCACTAATTTCCACCTTTGGTGCTCTTCCAATTCCTTACATGGCGATTCAATCTGTTTTAGTCTATTTCAGCACACTCTCATGGGGCCTGCGGAAAAATGGTATATAGAGTTACTGAGGGGGCATATGTTTTATTTGATGACCTTGAAATTACTTTCCTCAACCACTTTCATCTACCCGTATGTTACGATGTCGGTACAGAACTCTTTTCGACTTTCCGAAAAGATAAAGCCACGCACATTTCAGATCATATTCAAGAGTGGCATAGATGGAAGTGGTTGATTAAAGCATTTATACCACCGAAGTCTCTCCTTGGGTGCTTCCTCAAATCATTGTTACCTTACATTGCGAAGGATGTTTCTACGTCCGAAATTCAAAACAAGGAACAATCAATATTTAGGGCACAAGAGTTGGATTTTATCTACGCTCAATCCAGATTTTGTATGAGATTATACCTAATGCTCCACGATCCAGTTTCGACCCCAAGGTCAAGCTTGGGCCACATGTCGATGGCATTGTGGGATCTCCAAGTACCAAACCTGCAGACTTGGTTATGAAACAAGTGATCCGATTGTTAATTAACCAGTCTGCATCGGGACAAGCTACGGCTTCGTCTCAACCTACCCAATCAGCAAGTGTACTTTTCGTGCAATTGTCGGACCCGAAGGGCAACCAACATCCTGGACGAAATAAGAAAAAAGGAAAAAATAATCGTAAAGGTGGGAATAATAATGAAAATGATAATAATAATGAAAAGAATTCTCATAATGCTGGGGGGATAAGCAAACTAAATGTAAGGTAAAGTTTCCTTGTAAGTTGTGCAAGGAAGATCACCTCACTCACTTGTGCCCTCGTATGAAAGATGCCTCAAGGTTCATAGCACAGGGCCTAGTTGTGTTAACTAATCCTTTACCCAACAATCAAACTATGAAATCGAGGATCAATGATGCTAATTGTGCATCGAGTGGAAATCAAAATCTGTCAAAAGCCAATAGTGGTCATGGTTGCATCAACATGGTGCATGCTGCTAAGGTTGTGACTCGTGCAAAATATTATGGTTCGTTGCAACCAAACCTTGGGAAATAACCTTCCCCACTCGAGAGCCCTTTGTGTATAAAAAATCCTAGGATAAACCTAAAGCTCCACCTTGCATTCCTAAGGGAGTCTTAAAGCATTCAGGTCACAATCCTAATTCCCAAGCTGCCTATAACTATTCAGTTGTCATGGATTTGGGCCATACTCCTTGTGTGATGTCTATGCTTGAAGTGCTTCAGACTTGTCCTCCGTAGAGGAAAGCTTTGTTGTCCGATCTTGGGGTTGGTGATGATAGATCTTCTTCCATTATCAAATTTGAAACCATGGGAGTATAGCCTCACTTACCTTACTACATGTCTCTTTTGATTCATGTAGAGTGTCTTAACAAGACCGTCAAATGCACTATCATTGATGAAGACATTGATGCTTTCGTGATGTCTTTGTATTATTAGATGGGCTTGGGTTCTCCCTAGTTGTCTCAATCCACTACTATGTTGACAAATTTTGATGGTATATCGCTTTATCCGCACGGGATTATTCCTTCTCTAAAATTCCAATTGGGAGGGAATACCATCATGATTGAGTTCGAGGTGGTTGATGCACCCCTTAACTACAATATTTTGCTGGGTCGGAATTGGATGTATAGTATGCAAGCCATAGATTATTCCCTATTTATAGTGATATGCTTTCCATTTAATGGGAATATTGTTACGATTAATTAGACTTCATTCCATAATATGAGTGTTAATGCATCATCGGGAGCTTCTATCCCAATTATCGATCATTCTTAGCCAAAAACTGGGAGTGTGGGTGTGGGTATGTATCCTTCTCTTATGGGAACTTTTAGTTGTCCTACGCCTGTTCATATGATTGGGCCTATTTTTGGTGGGGCTTCATCCTCATTGAATTTGGTGTCTTTTCACACTACTCATATGGAAGATCCTTGGATTCTTCCTTCACCAAGTCCTTTATTTGGACCTATCGAAATGGACATGTCATTGCCTGCAACGATGGTAGCATATCAAGTGAATCTTGATCAGGTTGCAAAACCTAATCCTTCCTCTTCGCAGATGGAGGAGAAGGACCCATATGTGCTTCCTGCATGGGCAGTTGAGTCATCTCATGCACATGATTGCCTCGACAATGTTTTCCCATCAGATGAAGCATTTCTTGAGGTCATTTCTAGGGTTGAGTCACCTTGGGAGGAGTTGCATCATCAATCATATTTTCTTCCTAAGCTCAACCGTATGGAGCATGATGACTTTAGGGAGATTCTTAGTGAGAATATCGATAGTCCCGTGGTTTCATTTAGCTCTCCTAGTCAGATGGATGATGGGAACATGGCGAATTTGTCATCTACTATTCCTATCAATATTTCTCGCAATCTTGGCAAAGTTGAGAATGTCTACATTGGGGTGTGTTGTTCACCTGATGAGATCAAGGAGTATACTGAGATATTCAAAGATTTTCGTGACATCTTTGCTTGCTCATATGAATAAATTCTAGGTATCGACCCTCGTATTGTCAAATATGAGATCAAAACCTATCCGGATGCAAACCCAGTTCGACAACGTTTTCATGCTGTGAATCCTAGAAAAGCACCCACCATTAAAGCTGAGATAGAGAAACTGTTGAAAGATGGTTTTATCTATCCCATTCCCTTGATGGAATGGGTTTCAAATCCCATTCCAATAGATAAGAAGTAGGGAGCAATCCGTATATGCATTGATTTTCGTGATTTAAATCGAGCGTGTCCTAGGGATAATTTTCCCACACCATTTAATGATCATATTTTGGACGAGCATGCAGGAAGTGAGGTGTTTTCCTTTATGGATGGCTTCTCTGGGTATAATCAGATTCAAATTAAGCCCAAGGATCAACATAAGACTGCATTTATTTATCCTTGGGGTACTTTTACATATTGGAAGATGACCTTCGTCCTTAAAAACGTCGAATACACATTTCAATGGGCTATGACCTTAATCTTTCACCATCTTAAAATGATTATTGAAGTATATTTGGATGACCTCGCTACTCACTCTCGTTTGAGGGTGCCATTACCAAGTTCGTTTAAATACTCATAAGTGCATATTTTGCATGACTGTTGGTCGTTTGCTAGGATTCATTGTATCCATGGAGGGTATAAGAGTCAATCCCTTAAAGGCTGAGGCAATACTTCAATTGTCTCGCCTACATAATATTAGACACCTTCAGTGTTTGCAAGGCATGGAAAATTTATTCCAGAGATTCGTGGTTAATATTTCCAATTTGACTAAAGGCTTTATGCATATTTTGAAGAAGTACACCCCTTTTTGCTAGGATGAGCAAGCCTAGGAGTCCTTTAATGCTCTTAATAAAGCCTTAGCAATGGCCCTTGTGCTTAGTCCACCTGACTATAGACGTGATTTCTTGATTTATGTGGTCGCGTCTATGGAGACGGTTGGTATGGTTTTGGTTCAGGAGGAAGAGTAGCACTATGAGCATGTCATATATTATTTCATCTAAAACCTTATTAATGCAAAAATCCATTATTCCCATGTGGAGAAGCTTTCCTTAGCCACCATTCATATGGTTCATCATTTGAGACATTACATTCTCCTTCACCAAACCTTGGTCATAGCTCATATCAATCCATTTTAGCTCATCCTCACTAGAAGGATGATTGGGGGGAAATACAATAAATGGATTATCATTTTGCAAGAGTTTGATCTTGAATTCGTTTCAGTGAAATTGAAGAAATCATTAATATTTTTGGAGCTCATATTAGATTTTCCAAGTTTGGAGGAGGAAGAAGTTTATGAGGATACGTTTTTTGATGAGCATATTTTCCTTATCTCAACTTTGGACCCTTTGTATGGGGATATCATCGTGTATTTGCAAACATTGAAGGTCCCTACTCACCTTTCATGGGATGAGTGACGATGATTACGTCATGTAGCTAAGAACTACCTTATAGTGGATAACACTTTGTACCTTCATGGGGTAGATTTCATTTTGCGTCATTGTTTAACCCATGATGAGGATGAGGTTGTGCTAAATGATTTCCATGGAGGGGCGTGTGGTGGTCATTTATCTGGGCTTTATAAAACCCAAAAAATCTTGAGAGAGGGATATTTTTAGCCGTCCATCTTCAAATATTGCATTAATGTGGTCAATAAGTTCCACCCTTGCCAGGTGTTTGCACGTAAGATGTGCTCGCTTCCTACCTTGTTACATCCTATTATCACCCCGGTCCCTTCACTAAGTGGGGGATTGATTTCATGGATTGCAACCCAGCTTCAACTGGGGGGCATCACCATATTATTGTGGCTATCGATTACTTCATGAAATGGGCAGAGGCTATGCCCATAGTTAAATCCGATGGTGAAACAGCCATGCATTTCGTTTTCAACCAGATTGTTACCTTGTTTGGCATTTTGAAAGAGCTTGTCATTGACCATGGAAGCCACTTTCAGAATAAAATGATGGCAGAGTTGGCTTCCAAGATAGGATATAAGCAAGAGCACTCCTCTTCTTATTATCCTCAGGCAAATGGATAGGTTGAAGTAGTGAACAAGTCACTTAAGTCCATTCTCCAACAAACCATCGCACAAAGCAAGACGAATTGGCATATTATGTTGTATCCTACTTTTTGGGCCTATAGAGCTACGGTTAAGACTGCCACTGTTTTCTCTCCATAACAGCTTGTGCATGGGGTGGAGTTTGTCTTATCGGTTGAATGAAAAATCCCTTCTTTGAAGCTAGCTATAGATATTTTACCATAAAATTCCACATTGGAAGAGCGTTTGGTCCATTTAGAGCAGCTTGATGAGCAGTCATGAGATTCCTTAGTAGCTCTAGAGGTAAATAAGCATCGTTTCAAGATCCAATATGACAAGTCTATTTGTTTGAGGAATTTTAGTGAAGGTGACTTGGTCCTTTCGTGGGATCAAGCTAAAGAACCCTTGGGGGGAGGGAAGTTTAATCCCATGTGGCATGGTCCTTGTGTGGTCAGACGTGTATTAGAGAAAGGCGCCTATGAGCTGGTTGATTATGAAGGGACATCCTTGGTGGAGCGTAGAAATGGGCTCTATCTCAAAAAATACTATACATGATCTTCATCCAGGGCTGAGTTTTGTATATTATTGTAAAGCTTGCATTGCATAGTTAGGTTTTCTTATGGTGGTCGGGTTTTTTTATTATCTTGTGTTTCTTATGGAACATGTCGATGGACTCTTTCATTCACATAGGATTCACTAATGGTGCTATCCGCCACACTCAAGACTTAGCTTCGACTGCTTGGGTGATCTATACTCCTGCAGGTCAAGTATTGTCTTCAAGAGGCATATGTTTATGGCCTTCTTCAAGCAATTTTGCTGAAAATAGTGTCACCATTGAATTATTGCATGGTTCCATTTCAAATGGTGTTCATTCTCTTGAGGTACATCTTGATTCATATTTAGTGGTTTCACAACTTAACGACTTGTATCAAATTAGAGATCCGACGTTATTACGAATATTCTTACGTGTTAGATTGCTAGAACGACAATCTGAGAATATAACATATGTTCATGTTCCAAGAAATTTTAATCAAGTTGTTGAATCATATGGTAACTATGTGTTAGATTGGAATTTGTTTCATATACCATAAGCATAATCACAAACACATTTTACACACATGTAAATAAAATAAAATCGATCATCATAAAAGTTTTTCATTAATATCCAAAAATGTGACGTCATAATACATAAGTGTCATAATACAAAATTGGGGCTTCAGAGCCACCAAGATATAATACATTTTCATATAAAAATGAATACACTCAGGTCTCTAAGCCTGAGGTGGAGAGGGGTTCTAATCATGGTAACACACTACGGCTCTAGATAGCCATCGAAATAATCGAACCCATGTTCGTGGTACACCAACCACCTATCACTGCATGGCCTCAGGAAAGTCCTCGACTTCCGCCATGGGTACCCTGTGTGTCAAATGAACAAAGTTCATGTGGATGCTTTGGAGCGTCCACTCCGCATCTGCACCCATGTTGTCATCTCCTCTTCCCCTTCATCGATGACGAGGGAAACCATCTAGTCGTCATGGTCATACATCTGCATAGACATGAGAGATTGTCACTATGTGTTGTCACACCAAAAACATGATTTTTGATTCCATATATCAAAACACACAAAAAATAAATAACTCAAAAAACTTAAAAAGTGGGTTTGGGATTCTTACCTATATCACCATAAGCGGCTCCTGGTGGTACGGGCATATTCAGGTCTCTGTGAAATTCTATCCCTGCATAGGGGTAGTTGTCTATGGCGACGATCTATCTCTGCCACCATGGAAAGAAGTCTACTAGGTAGGGGTTAGCCACCCTACCTCCTCCCAGTCTATGCATGACATTCACTCAGCGTCGCTGAGCTAGATCCTGGACTCCATGTGTAGCAATGTCTACCCTAAGGCTTAGCCCTGGAAACTACTCAAAGAAAAAATGCTCAGTATACTATCGAACCCAAAGTTCAGCACCCTGCCCATCTTGCAGTCACTGAGATGATGTTTCATGTTGCTCAGTAGCGTAGTACTCCAACCTTATACTGTAGGTCGCATGCACTCTACCGCATAGAAAATCATTGGCCACGAGGCCTGGTGGAGTGAAGACAACCCTGCAATCCTTCCTAGTGCCAAAAGTATGGCTTTGAGCCCTGAAATCCGAATAGATTTTGTTGAGATTTGACTCCCAACCTTTTTCGTATCTGTAAAGCAGTACACAACAATGTACTCATCTATGGTCAACCCGCCTCCTGACCCACAAGATCATAGTTTCACCATCTCTACTCATTGGGACAAACCCATGACAAATTATATGTCCTCAACCTCAATACTGAGCGACATCCCATCTATCTGAAATGTTTCAGACTCTAGATCCCAATAGTCTACCAATAGCTAGATTAGTCTTCGTTTGGCCCTCAAGCTACCAAGACACCAAAACTTGTATAAGCCACATGCCCGTAATGCTTGTTGAGGCATTCAATCGCCTTCTACAGTTTCATCAACATCACCATGCTCTCTTTCCCTCCACTCTAGCACCATCCTACAAAAAAAACCAAGTTTTGATCATTTTTGCCTTTGAAAACCTTGTTTTCAGCCTTGTACGCGACTGTTCTCAAAATAGCCGCATATGTACATGGATTTTGATGCATTTTCCGCATATGGCAATCCCTATACACAGAAAAAAGCCTGATTTTTGTGTGGGCCAAAACGCACATCTTGGGATGGCTCAAAAAATGAAGTAGACCATGAAAATTCAGAAAATTTGCATGAAAATGAAAGGGATGAGCATGAGAATCTACCTGGATCAAATGGGGAGGGATTCCATTGGACAATGCTCCCGGAATTCACTTTTGAAGTTCTGAACTCAAATGCACTTGTTGGGTAAAAATTTCAAATGGTATGGAATTTTTTAAATTTTTACTATTTATAGAAAATTTTTGAAATTTTTACCCACTTTCTATAGTTTTTTACCATTTCTAACCATTTTTGGACCGTTTGAACTAATTTGATGTTGTAAGGATCCATTGTGAGCATGGTTTGACCGTGGTTTTGACTTGTTCGTGCCTATTGCGGGTATTATGTCTAAACTGGCATATAGGTTAGGTTTCACCATCGTTTGCACTTTGCATAACCTTTTGACTATTTCATCTTAACCTTAGGGACAATCCCATTCTATCGTGTCACAGAACCTTCTTGCTACTTTTAGAAGTGACATGATGTGAATGGTAGAGCTTTACCATACATGCGTACCCTGGTTAGATCCTGTTTTGCATTTGGTGCCCATGCTAACATTTCTCCTTTAGGGTGTGGGAGTCCTTTTTATAGTATCTCCACTACTTTGAGCAAGAGCTTCATACTCCTATTGAACTTTATGCTGGCCATTTCCCTGGGACTCCCTTGTAAATGTCAATTTGTAATTGCATTATCATGAGTTTTGCTTTCCTTATTGATCCTTATGCCGGCTTTCCTAACTTTGATTATCAGCCATATAGCCCGAGCTTGTCTCATGTCTAGCCAAGTAGAGCCTTTTTATATATCTTTTGCAGCTTGATTCCCCATTTTTTACTAGGAGGGGATTTCCCCTGAGTGTCATTATCCTACACATGTTTCCTTGCATTGAGCA
>LPNX010346713.1:630475-664341 GCA_001517045.1 Pseudotsuga menziesii | reverse complement strand
AATGAATTTAACAAATTTTGTGATGTGAACGGGATAAAGAGACACTTCTCTGTGACTGAAACACCTTAGCAGAATGGGGTAGTAGAAAGGAAAAACAGAAAAGTAGTAGAGATGGCTAGAACCATGCTCCATGAAGCAAAGTTGAGTAATGTGCTTTGGCCTCAAGCTATTCACACAGCAGTTCACATACTGAATCGATGTCTACTAAGAAATAACCAGTCTGTCACACCATATCAAATGTGGAAAGGAAGACCAGCCAGCGTTAAAAATTTCATGATTTTTGGCTGTAAGTGTTATATCAAACGAGTAGATCCACATTTGGGAAAATTAGACTCTAGAACTGATGATGGAGTATTAGTTGGCTACTCCTGTTCTAGAAAAGCATATAAATGTTATAATTTCAGACTAAGAAAGATCGTTGAAGCAATAGATGTAACATTTGATGAATCTGCATTCTTAAAATCAAAGACTAAGCAAAAGGAGTTTGAGACTCATGATATATTTGACAAGCACAGGTCAGATGATGAAGAGGATGAAATAGAAGAGGTTAAGGCTGATGATAGTAACAGATCTACTTGTGATGATGAACAATGCTTCAGTCCTTTAAAAAATACAATTTCAACAAAATATCCAAGTAGTCGAATACAGAAAAATCACCCTGAAGAATTGATTATTGGGGATATAAACTCAGGTGTTGAGACAAGAAGTAAAGGACAAAAACCCATCCTTGAAAAGCAGGTATCACTTCTCTATCTAACTGAACCAAAAAACATGAATGAAGCTATCAAGGATGAACATTGGGTAAATGCTATGAAGGAAGAGCTTAGTCAAATCGAAAAGAATCATAACTAGGAACTAGTTCCTAGACCTGCAAACAAAAATGTAATAGGAGCTAAGTGGGTTTTCAGGAATAAACTGGATGATACAGGAAAAGTAACCAGAAATAAAGCAAGACTAGTCTGCAAAGGTTATGCATAGGTAGAAGGGATTGATTACAGTGAAACATTTTCCTCTGTTGCTAGAATGGAAGCAATAAGGTTGATCTTAGCATATGCCAGCTCCAAAAAAATTAAATTCTACCAAATGGATGTGAAGTCAGCTTTTCTGAATGGTGATCTGGAAGAGGAAGTCTACATGGAGCAGCCAGAAGGATTTCATGTACAGGATGCATCACAGTTTGTTTACAGATTGAGGAAAGCATTATATGGATTAAAGCAAGCACCTAGGGCATGGTACTCCAGACTAGATAACTACTTAATGCAGCAAGGATTCAAGAAAGGTCACACAGATAGTAACCTGTACATTAAAGAAGAGAATAACAGCCTTATTATTATAGAAGTTTATGTTGATGACATAATTTTTGGGAGTGACGATGATAGACTGAGCACAAAGTTTGCTGAAAGCATGCAGCAGGAATTTGAAATGTCTATGCTAGGAGAAATGAAGTTATTTCTTGGATTACAAATCAATCAATGTGACAGAGGTATCTCTATCTCTCAAACTAAATACATTAATGAAATGTTAAAGAAATTCAAAATGGAGGACTGTAAGCAAGTTGGTACACCTATGGTCATTGGATGTAAACTCAGTAAAGATGATAACTCTGGAGATGTAGACCAAACTATGTACAGATCCATGATTGGCAGTCTACTCTATGCTACAGCAACTAGGCCAGACATTATGCATGCTGTTTGTCAGGTTGGAAGATTTCAGGCTTCACCTAAGAATGGTCACTTGTTGGCTGTAAAGAGGATTTTCAGATACTTAAAAGGAACAACAAATCATGGTTTATGGTATCCAAAAGATAACTCTCTGGACTTATATGCATTTAATGATGTTGACTGGGCTGGATGTGTTGACGACAGGAAAAGTACTAGTGGTGCTGCCTTCTTTCTTGGAGGTTGTTTGGTAAGCTGGTCCAGTAAGAAACAATCATCTGTTTCATTATCTACAGCTGAAGCAGAGTATATAGTAGCAGCAGGATGTTGCACCCAGATTCTTTGGATGAAGCAGATGTTGAAAGATATGCACATACAGAATGATGATCCCATTCCCATTTTCTGTGATAATACAAGTGCAATAAGCATTTCAAAGAACCCAGTGATGCATTCAAAGACTAAACACATACCCATCAAATATCATTTTCTGAGAGAGCAGGTGCTATCCAAAGTTATTAAGCTTGAATATGTTGGAACAAAAGACCAGATTGCTGATATTTTCACTAAGCCTCTTCCCAAATCTCAGTTTGAAATGCTTCAAGCTCAGTTGGGGGTTTGTCCTCTCTGAATATTTTCTCATTCACATTACAGGTTCTGATTTCCTGGTGTCAAATGGTTCTAGATTTTGGTTATTTCTGTGTTCTCTTGCTTTCTTAACATATTCAGTACAGATTGGTTTCATTTTTTCAGCTGTTAGTTGTCTCACAGTGACAGGGGGAGGCATATTCACAGGGGGAGTTCTCTTTCTATCTTTGCCATGGATGTCAAAAGGGGGAGAAAGCTTTCAAAGTTTGTCATCATGTCAAAGGGGGAGTTTGTTAGCCAGTTTTTCTACACAGTCTGAATGTTGCCATATGCCAAACTTTGAATGTTTCACTCATAGGAAAAGCCACAACAGGATGAATCAAAGGAAGTCACAATAGTAATGAAGCAAATGTTAATGTTATAGCCATAGATGAGAACAATGTCACAGCTCTAAATGTTGCACAGAATACTCGCATATTGAAAAGGATGATTACACAGTTCACTACAACAGAGGATTTTATTATACATTCAAATAAATGAAACATAAGGATGAAAACGATCAAGTGTTACATCTATACAACGATTCACATATATAAAATAGAGTTTTAAATGAATAATTTGATCACACTATACATAATGGGCAGGATCTGAAACAAAGCGGCCGGAAAGATAACAATTTTTCATCCGCAACGGCGGAAGGGTAGTGGCTTCTTCATTCGCAACGGTGGAAGCCCACAACACAAGGATCGGCGACAATGGAAAAACAAACATATCAGTGAGTGGAGGAGAAATGACTAAACGGCGGAAGGATAGTGATTATTCATCCGCAATGGTGGAAGGGTAGTGGCTTCTTCATCCGCAACGGCGGAAGCCCACAACACAAGGATCGGAGACAACGCGGCAAACAAAAATATCGGTGAGCAGAAGAATAGTCTCATTTGCAACCGCAACGTCGGAGTGAAAAGCGGAACGGGAGCCGCAACGCCAGAGATTCAAAACATCGAAAGTCGGAGTGGAACGGGAGCCGCAACGGCGGAGGTATAAAGGCTTTCGGGAGCCGCAACGGTGGAAGACGGAAGAATACGGGCTCCGCGGTAGGTCTATCGGCGTCGGAAACTTTATGAGTCGGATGGTTAGCACATTATGCAGCCGCAACGGCGAAAGACGGAAGACTACGGGCTCCGCGGTAGGTCTATCAGCGTCGAAAACGTTATGAGTCGGATGGTTAACCATTATGGAGCCGCAACGACAGAGATTGAAAGAACAAAATGTTTCGACATGAAACCAAATATTCAGCTGACTAAGGAAAATGCATCGAAAAAGAATATCAAGACTGAAGCCGATTATCTTTTCGCAACGGCGGGAGGATAAGCAAATAAACCTCTGATTTAAACATTTAAAATCCCAGCGTGGCATGGCATTGGCAAGAAGTGGCGTGGCATGGCCTTGCAGAGTAGAGAATGACTATTCGTGGAATGCAAAGAGTCAGGCAAGCTGAGTATTTGAAGGACTTAAGTGTTTTTCAGTTAAAGACTTTGAGAATCTATGGTATTCGTGGAATGTGAATCGTTTTGTACAGATCAACATTCGAGACCTATTAACTATTTCTCATTTGCAATTAGATGGTACATGAAGAGTCCGTAACCGTTTCTGTAATGAACGGAGAGAATGGGAATCGACTGAAATATATATATATATATATTGGAGCAAGCAGACTAAAGAGTGTGAGCTGTTCAGTAAGGTAATTTCGAATATAAGAGATTGAGCACATTGCAAAAAAGGATTGAAGAGCTGGATACGATGATGAATAGAGATTAATAGTTGCAGAGTATGAAGAGTCCAGATGAGAAAGAATATATGAATGATACAGTGACAGTCTCGGTGAGTTCTGTATGTGCTTAGTCTTGATGATAAACAAAGAAAAATGTACAGAGATAGAATTATAACATCTGTTGTGAATATCTGCAATACTGTCTAATTCAGAATTGTAATGTAAATGCTGATTTATAAATCCTAGTCATAGACAGTAAGGGGTTGTAAGGGTTTGATTCATTCTGTAATTCAAAAGAATTCTTTGGGGTGTTGTAGCATCCTTCTGGTTGTTGCCAGAAAATAGAAACAAGTTGGTGCTTGTATAATTGGAAGTTGGAGCTTCCAGAGGTAGCAGCCTCGTCTGGGTTGAAGCTCAGGAAAAATAAAAGAATGTAAAGAGGAGTTGGAGCTTACCTTTCATTCTTAATAAGAAGAGTATTTACTGTTTCCTCATGAAAACATTGTGTCTTGTGTTCATTGATGTGATTGAATGTTGACTGTTATTTAATTTGTTGCTATATGTTGAATGGTTTAAACATATGTCCATAATAAATCTGAAACATCCTTTAAAAATATGCACTTTGGTATATAACTGATTCACCCCCCCCTCTCAGTTACTTTAATCCGTCCAACACCTTCCTTAGTGTTAGTATGGGCCCTTCTCCCAACCATTATTAAGGGGGAGTGTTGGAATATATTATATTCCTTGGAAGGTAATAATGTCTTTGTATTATTTCGGAAGTTGTCTACAATCTTATGCAAAAGAGTAATACATTTAACCCATAGTTATATGGTGTTATATTTACTTGTGTAGAGTATTTGTCCATGGTATTGTATTAAGAGATGCTATTTTGGAAAATTATATTATCCCACATGCAATATTTGAGAGTAATTCCTCCTCATCTCTTAGTATATAATAGGGTCAAGTGAGTCTCTACATATCATGTATTCTTGATGTAGTAGTGGTACTATTGTGACACTATTGTACATCATCTATATTCTTTGGGGTATTTGTGCTTTGCTATCTTGTAAGATTGGAGAATACATTCTAGAGAAAATAGAAGAATACCTTCCCGTGGATGTAACCCATTAGGGTGAACCAAATATATCGGTGTTCTCTTGTCCTTTTATTTTCCTGTTCTTATCTTTTACGATATGTTGTTGGTTGCTTAGATATGTTAACTAGTTTGTAACATGTTAACATGTTATCTACTATTCTAACAAGTTTACTTACTGTTTCATGCATTTTGTTTTCTTGTGCACAAGATCAGTTGACAATTAGATCATTTAGGCCATTTTATATTGTTTTATGTATATAGACTGTCATTCAGACAATCTGTTTAGCATGTTATTCAGATCTACCTTCCAGTCTGTTATCCAGCCCGTCGTTCAGTCTATAGTATTCTTAATTCGTTTTAAGCCTGTTTTAAGCTCTGTTTCTTTATCTTTTGAAATATGTTTTGACTGTGGTAGTTAGATAATGGTTATGTTTATCATTAGGAATATAGGTTAGATTGTTTAAATTATTTATTAAGTTTTATTCCTGTCTTTTACCTCCTTTCACCTTGAATATGTTTTGAGTCATGCTTTGTGATTCTGTTTCTTTTGGTTTCTAATTTCCTTCTTCAATACTGTCATAATATGTGGTAATTATCTCTTTAGTTTGGTCTGATTTATCTCTTTGTACATTGAATTTAGGGTTAGAAGTGTTAATTTCAACGGAAGTATACTAGCACCTTGTAAATTGATCATAGTAGTAGGACTTGTTCCTCTCACCGTGTGATTACCAAAGAGACTTGTAGAATATGATTTTAAAGTGATCTTTATTAAATTTTCTACTTGCTTTCATAATTAAGTTTTCTACTTGCTTCCTATTAAAATTATCTTTATTAATTTTTCTACTTTCTTCTTTCATTAAGGTCTTTTATTTGTTTATACACTATATTTCCTTTACAAATGTTTCATATAAGAATTGGTTATTTAAAAAGAATCTTGTCTCTTAATATATTAGTTGTTCATAAAATCTTTTTAATTAAGAATTATTTGCTTATGGAATAAATCATCATGTTTACTATCACCTGTAATTGGACATTCCTTAGTTTGCACATATTTAGTTTCTTCACTTCTTTCGAAAGCCATTTTGACACTACTCCTTCTCTAGTTCCAATCACAGTGAATGCATATCCACAGAACAATAAAAAAGAGTGGAATTAGATAAGTTCAGTTTGAACCATTATGTATATTTGTTAGTTGCATGTATAGTTGGTTTCTAATATAATCCTTCCTTGCATAGTTAGTTTATGAAATTGTTAAGAAGTAGAACGGTTCATTAATAGGCTTTACTATAGAGAATAGAATAGTATTGACGTTTATATCTTTGTCTTTCAGTAATTGTCCATAGAGTAGAGTAGTATAGCTTGATACTGCTCTAATATAATACTCTGTTTTGGTTTAATGACCTTTATAGTTGAATTTATAGGAGTTTGACTCGGTTTTTTATTTTGAAAGATCTTTCGATCTTTTCTTTGTTAAAATAATTGCATGACACCCTAGGAACCCCTCTACCTTCGCATATACTTTGTGTCAACTCTAAGTTTACCATCCTCTGTCGATAATTAAATATTAGGTGAATTAATTAAGACATTATAACACCCAACAAGTGGACGCGGGATTCATAATGGGACTTCGACGAGGTTTTAGATGCTTCAATCATTTGGAGAGAAACACGATGGTCCTCATTGGTTTGTTCAATCATAAGTAGGCATTTTTGTAATGGTGAAATATCAGGTATAAGTTCGACGGAAAGGTGGAGCAATGGAATCTAGCATTCAATGGGAAGAACCGACTCCACACCGTGGACTAAGTGAAATGGGGTAAAACCAGTGGTGGTTTTAAGGATCTCTCCATCGTCACAAAAGTGGTGTTAGGATATATTAGGGGGATCTTACACGGTCGAAGAGGGGGAAGGAAAACTAGAAGTAGATATCGTATAAATGGTGTTATTGGTGTCCTAGGAAGGTCTAGAGTGGGGATCTCCTCAAGGATGGTGATTTTAGACTCATAGGAGTTCTTGCGAAGGTCACTGAGGAGCGACCGATACTCGGGAAAGTTTAGGAAATTGTGTGAATAATGACCATATAGGCCACAAACTGCACATGGGTTGTTGGTTCAGAGAGTTTTGTTCTTAACCACATGTATGGTTGGTATGTTGACAACTGGAGCGTCAACGGTCTTGATTACAGTGTGCATGTGGGTGCGAAGTATAGGAAAATCAAGACAATTCTATATTGCATGTACTTGGACATCACATAAAGCACATGTAGGAGGAGGGTACGGTTCTTCCTTCACTTTGGGCGTCTTTCCCCCAATCTTCGTGGAATGAGGGGGGGGAATAGTAGAGGCAGAAGAAATCATTTTTGTACCAGGAGGTGGGTGCGACATCGTCTCAATAGGTTGGACGGGAGTCAACATGATTTAGGGAGTTGGGGGAGGGGTAGGTGGATCTAGGTACCACACGAAAATACCCAAAGTGAAGCAAGGAAGGTTGAGAGTAGCCATGACTGGATTAATCATGATGCCATAAGGTGGAAAAAGGAAGGGGATCGTATCTACAGGGAATGAACCCCAATAATTCCCTGAGGTTTACGGTTGAGGTTGTGACTGAGGTTGTGTGGAGATCGAAACATTACCAGATATGATAGTGCACAAATTCGATATATCAGTCAATGAAGGAGGAGGTGGTACGGACAAAAAGGTGTTCGTCAAAGGAGTGTTGGAAAATAATCCTAGGCCAATGACATATAGGGAAGGTATGGTCACACCGTCGATGGTAGTGTCAATAGTAGGGAGGACGTGTTCTGGTGTGGCTAGTCCCTTTGGATCATAATATGTATTTTGGTTGATGGTCACGATATTCCCATCATGGGGGGATGTTAAGAGTCAAAAGACGATAGAGGAAATGACTCACATTGCATACATATAACTATGTCTTCGGAGTAGATTGCAATTGAGTTGGGAATTGAAAACTTTAATGTAAATCAACACAATTTTGTTGGCTAACTAAACAGGGACATTCGTGAGGACGCCATGTGGTTGAGAAACACAAAAATAATAGGCGCGAAGGATGGTGGAGGAATTTTGAAGGGTTAGGGATCTTATTTTATGCTAGAAACAGGTTAACATAACAAACGCGGATTCCCTCTCATCGATGAATGACCAAATTCTGAATCATGAGAAAACTTTGGAAGGAAACAGATGATGGCATCTGGGGTTATCCTTGATCCAAGTCAAAAGGGATCAATTGGGAATCAGAAGGATCGAAAACACCTAACGCGGATAACAACGCTTTGTGCTGTGAATGACAAGTTTTGAGAACTTCCAGAGTGGACATGGCCGAGGGAGACTGGGCCAAGTCATTGACTATACTGTAATTAAGCGTAGCTATAGCAGTGGGATTTTTCACAACATGACACAAATGGTACAACAGGACTTTGGAAGTCTTGTCCGTGGGGTGTCTCGGCAAATGTAAAGACATATCGAGAGCAGTGGAGGTATATGTCGCAAAGGGATTAACGGTTTACATGGTGGAGCCATACTGCTTTCGTCGAGCCTGCAAGTTGACATCAGACGATAACGCCGTAAGTTGATGGACACCAGGATCAATGGGTTGACTCACATAAGTGGTTGTGTTATTTTGTGTCACCAAGGGTTGAGTTACAACCATTCCTTGATTTGGTAAGGGGTTCTGCAGCACCATAGGCGGAGGACTCGGTGGTGTTGGGTTTGGATGAGTTAGAGCAATCGTGTTGGGGTCACATTGATGATTGGTTTGGAGTAAATGATGAACTTGATTCATATGGGGACATTGATGTGTATAATGGCTGTAACTGTTACAAATGGCACACAGATGGTTAATCTGCAACTAAGGGTTCTTCCGAGGTCTACGTGGATGTTGGGGGTTCTGTGTAAGGGGTTGTATCCATTGATGTTTGGAGGATTAAGTTGTTGGACGCCTCCTTAAGGTTGGTTGTTTCCTTGGTTCCTACCTCACTGTCCTCTACCCTTCCCTTGTTGTTTATTGGGGGTGGTTTGATTAGGGAGGTTCTACTGAGCGCAGACCTGTCCTTGAGGAGCATGAGGAGTCAGGGCCGAAGAAGCTATAGGTTGCACAGGTGGTGGGTAATAGGAAGGAGAAGCTGGAGGGGATGAAAATACTACTGTCTATCCATTACACACACGTACCAATAAATTCGGTCCATGAGCGTGAGGAACTAGCCTAGAAGACACATAGGAAGGTGTGGCTCCGGACTGAGTTGTTACTCATGAAAAATCATGGGAGTAACCTGGTTGGGAAACACTAGGGTTGTTACCAGAATGATTCAGAATCGAAGGAGAGGCCATGTAAAGGTGGGGATGCTGGGTAATAGAGACAATGACTTCATCAGTAACATGGGATTCCCCTGGTGTATCTCGACGTGAGGAGCCATCACAAGGAGCATCAGATATAATGGTATACAAATAACCCCATTGGGAATATTTGAGATTGAACTGTTCTGCCTTGAGGATGGATTCATCTTTAGTTTGTGGGCTCTTAGATGCAATGTCCCTAGCGATGGGGGGGGATTAAGGTTTTAAGAAACCAATCTAGGAAAATCCTATCATCTAACTAGATCTTACACAAGTTACGACGACGAAGACACTAATGGATATGATCCGTGATATGGGTAGTGTTAGGTCATTTTTTGTTTTCCATCTTTTAATACTTTTGTTTATGTTTTAAATTTTGGTTTTACTCTTTACTCCTAGAAACTTTTGTTGCTTAGGATATTTTGAATTTTTTTTTCCCTTTAAGCTTTCATGTTATTTGTTTTCTTAGCTTTATTTTTGAAAATTTTAGTTTGATTTCATAATCAGAGGGCTGATAGAAGGCTTATATGGATTAAAATGTCTAAAGAATATCATAAAAGCTTGATTAAGGTTCCTAAACCAAGTTTAAGCCTTTTTCATGACTTTAATTTTTGCAAATTATTAACTCAAACATTCTTGTAGCGCTAGCCAAAAAAAATACACACACGTGCTACAAGAAAGTCGTGCAAGTAAAAAATTATCATTTCTGGTTCAGTTTTCTTCGGAATTCTCACACATAAAATGTCAATCATACTTAGTGATGGATTTGATACGTGTGTCTTTTAGAAAAATCGCTGTGACAGGTGTAAATATTATCTTGAGGGTGAATTGTGGCAGTTTCTTGTAGAGATTATGCAATAATGATAGCAGACCATAATGAGACAAAGGCATTTTGAATCACCTATTCCCTGAAGTGCACGTAGAGCAGGTGAAGGTCGTGGTGAAAAATAAGCACTTGGTAATCAGAATTTTGAAACAGAGCAAAAATTAGGGCTTTTAGGAGCGATCGTCTAGAGCTATCAAAGTGGTCAGAGAAGATTGGGACATGCAATGCGACAGTTGACAGTTAAGAGAACGAGATTCTAGCAGCTGGATTAGTCGTTTTAACAGCTAGGGTGCAAACTGATTACCAAGGTTTATAATTTGGGTTTTTTTTCTAAAACAGAGGATTAATGACCGAATTGATGGCAGATTATTAGTTTTTAAGCTTAATTGATACTAAATGATGGATTCTCAGTCATGGAATTATAGTATTTACCAGCTTAACCGAGAAGACTTCAATTTAGGGTTTTTAGGGTTCCCCTATATAGTATTTTCTATCATTTTATCAATATTTAAAGATAGTCAAAGTGTGTTTTATTGACAGAAGCTATTTGACAATAGTTCAAAATGAAAAAGAGTGGTAAGAATAATAGGGCAGAACCCTCAGACTTAAGTTGGTTTCAAAACTTTTCGGATTGTGCACAATTGTTTGCAGAAGCAGGGTGGTTAGTGTTCTTTGAAAAGATTGAAGGTTATCACTCAGAGGTTTCTTACAAATTTGCTCAATGTTTAGACAAGGATCTAGTGTCTTTTGACACTTTAAATTTCAAACTAACCATGGAATTAATAGCAGAAGCAACATGAATTATGGATGAGGGAGAATTCTGGTTCAAAAAGGTGCCCTTCACTTTTGATGCTCAGAGATATCTACTTCCAGGTGTAGTAGCAGACTGGGGAAAGGGTGTTCCTATTCAAAAGTTTAAACCTGAGTGGATTGAGCCTATCAAAATCTTACAAAGCTATGTCACCTGTGAGGGGAGATTTGCCTTTGTGTTTAAATATCATTTTAGATTCCTTCAACATCTCAGTCATGAATCCAAAATGAATCTTCCTTTCTTCTGTTTGAAAAGTTTACAGAAGATGTCAAGTAGGGTGAAAGAACATTAGGATCATACAAAACAATCAGTTTTTCACCATGGGATCATAAAACTGATCATAAGTACTATATTGCAGAAAAGAGAGAAGACATGGGAACACTTCTTATTTTGGTCAGGTTTCAAAACTGAGAAGGAGGATCAGTCTTAGAAGAGACAGTTAGATAGGGGTTAGATTTTGATCAAGAAGCTTAAAAAGAAGGTCATAGTACAAGATGAAGAAGTTGATGAACCAGGAAAAGCTCCAAATCAGGAAAATGAGAACATTGAACTTGGAAAACTAATTAATGTTGAGGAAAGCAGAGATTCAAAGTCAGAGATGAAAGAAGTTGAGCGAGTGAAATATATTTTACCTACAGAATCAAATCAAGGTGTAAAGGAAGATGTTAAGGAGTAGAAGCAGATCCCTATTACAATAATTTCTGAAGAGGATGAAAAATACTTATCTGATGAGGTTAGGGCTCCTATTACTAATGAAGCTAGGGTTTGATCTAAGCAAGAAATACACACCCATTTTGAAGAGGAGACAGTGTCACAAAAGAAAAGAGTGAAGGTTGTTGAATTTGCTTCAATAACTCATCAAGGAAAGGTTCTGCAAATGTCAGGAGAAGTTGGAGTAGTCTGGAGACCCAAGACAAGGCTGAAGAACAAGCTTAGGTTAAACATGAAGAAGCTATTAAATCCCAAATTGGATGATAAAAAGATTACAGAAATAGAAGATTCATCATCTCAGGAGAAATCAAGAGATAGTGAAGATGACAACAAAGAATTTATAAAGGGTAAAAAATCAATAGTTTCAAAAGAAAAGACAATCTTCACTGATGCTAAGATCTCATACATTTTCATGGAGGTTCGAAATAAGATGATTCAAGAACAACAACAAAATGAAATAAAGAGTTCTTGTATGGAGAAAAAAGAGGTAATTGAAGAATTTCAGTGCGATGTTGAAGCTGAAGAACATCTAGAGATTCCTATGACCTTCACAGAGCTTATGAAGGAAGATGAAGAAATATACAAGAAGCTGAAAATCCCATGGGCACTAGAAGTGATGCAATCAATATCAGAAAGTAAATGTATTGATTCTGAAAACGAAAATATGCAAAGGAGCATTAAGCAATACAAGCATCAAATTCGATATATGCATGAAACTAATGATGGATTAGTTTCTACAAATATGAGACTTAGAGAAGACTTGGAAGAAGTGAACAATCATTATCAGGAATTGATTACAGTTTCTATAGAGGCTCTTAAAAGAAAAAGACAGACAGAGAATCAGTTTATAGAACTAAGGCAGACTATCCAGGAGCTGATTTAGCAAAATGAGGAGTTAACAAAGAAAGTTGCAGACTTGGAAGCAGACCACCTAAAATCTAGAAGGAAAGCTCAAACATTAGAGGGAATTGATCTTCTAGCTAAGGCAACAAAAAGATTTGTAAAAAGTACTTTGACAAGAGCAGTTATTAGTTAGTTTGAAAAGTAATTTCATTTTTGTATAATGATAAAGTTTATATTGAACAGTTCGATAGATAACTTAAAAAGTAGTTAGGGTTCAATTATGCAACTATTTTTGAAAGAACATGATAAATGTAAGTTGGAAAAAGGACCGATGGTTCGATTTTTGTAGCAAGGGGAGGCTATCAGGCTGGTTTATGAGCTAAGTGTAAAGAATCTTATGTGTTTTTGATGACTGAATTATGAAATATATGCAACTATATTCCCTTTATACTTTTGACTGGTTTCATTTCTAATTTGTGTTAATTACTCAGTTGGTATACTCATTTCCTGTTTAAGGTTTTGATACTTGAAATTCTTGCTAGCTGTGGGTGAAAATCAGTACTGTGATTTTTATGTTTGGATTATGGTTTATATGTTATGCATCTCAGTATTTAAAATGCTCATGATTTAGTGTTTGCTTTGGTTTCATGAAGTTTCTTTTCTCTTGCCTACAAACTGTTCAACCAAAACCCTAGAAAACCCTATTTTAATTTATTGTGTTTATTGAGATTGTGTTGGCTTGTTCTCTCGTAGTCTGGGAACAATTTATGGCACTAACATCTTTGGCGCCGTTGCTGAGGACAAAGTTTAAAACTTGTTTTCCCTGGGATACTTATCATTTCACTAGTTTTGAGAGGTGAACTTAAACCAACAAATTTAAAAGACTACTTTTCACCAGTATTTCACAGTGGCTACTAAGGGAGTTGGAACAAGAAATAGACCTAGTTCACCTTTACAACTGGGTATCTCAGACCCTGAACAAATATTGAAAACAACTAGGAAGATTAGAAGGTCTCAGTCATCACCAACCCTATGTAACCTTGATCAGTTAGATATTTCATTACCTTTTTCTGTTCTGAAGGGAGAAGAACAAGAGTCATCTTGGTTGAAGCCTACAATCCCTCTCAGTAATTTTCAATTTTTCACCAATCCTCAATCTTTTAAGAAAGCAAAGACTATATATCCTGGTAAAATCCCTTTATTTCACCTCAAAGTTGGTAAAAATCCTTTTCAGCCAAGTTCTAGTTAAGTATTTCCATCATCTAAACCAGTTAATTTAAAAATGGAAGCCCAAAATCAGCCATTAGACATGATGGACTGAATGGTGGCAGCTAGGTATGCACCTTTAGTTTTTCCTGAGCCTTTGAATGCAATTCCTGGGGGTGATTACCAAAAATACCTGACTAGGTTTAATGGACAAGGTGAGACCACAACTGAGGAGCATTGGGATGCCTTTCTCAGCTATGTTGATAATCAGAATATTGAGGCCAAGATGTATGGATGATGATGTTTATACAGAGTCTTGATGGAGAGGTCTGAAAATGGTTCAGGGATTTGCCTGCAAATTTTATCACTATCATAGAAGAACTTCAAGACCTTTTCATGAGACAATGGGGTGATACCAAGGATCACACATATTACATCACTGAGTTTGGAGCCCTTAGGAGAAAGAAGGATGAAATCATAGCTGATTTTTCGAAGAGATTCAATAAAATGTATGGCAAAATTCCCACAGAGATAAAACCTTCAGAAACATTTGCAAAACTCACATATGCCAATGCTTTTGATCATGAATTTTCCCTACTTTTAAGAGAAAGAAGACCTGTTAATTTACTGAACATGTAGGATGCAGCATTAGAAGTGGAGTCCAATATATTAGCTTCTAATATATTGAAGGGAAATACAGCTCAACAGATATATGACAGGAAGGGTAAGAAAGAGGCAGCTCCAGGGGTTTCAACATCCCACTCTGCAGAAGGTAAAATTGATGAGATGGGCAAGCTAGTTAAGATCTTGACAGCAAAATTAAACAAGTTGGAATTAGAGAAGAATTCAAACAAACCTGTTCAAGAGGGTGTTAGGATTATTAATCCTCCCTTGTCCAAATTTGGTCATATGTCTAAATTGGGAGTCCATCCAGTCTATTTATAGTCATTAACACCATTGGGTCCACTTGACCTAATTAAGGCACATGTTTCAGTTACTAAAGTGTGGGGAACACTAATTGAGGCTCACTGCCACTTATTGCACTTGATTGCATAAGTTTAGGAGCCTCCTAGATCAATCCCCACAATTTAGGAAGCCACTGGGAGTGCCGAAACCAACCAAGGTCAGTTCACTTCAGTTAATGACTAGTCAAGCAAAGTTAGGTGTCAGTTACATTCAGTTCTAGTCCTCTACATTCAGTTAGCGCTAGGTTTACTTGACTGAACACATGTGGGGCGCATTTCTCACCTATCACTGTCAGTTAACCTTAGTCAACATTGAATGTAACACTTTAGTTGTGTTTTAGAGCTCCGATGAACTCCAGTTATGGTTTAGACAAGGTCAGTTAACCACTGAGTCCTCCGATAGTGATTTAGACAAGGTCTTGGTTACCTACAGTCAAGTAGAGTCTAATAAATTCAAACTTCCTCACGTGGATTCGAATTGCTTGTGGCTATTAAATCCTTTTTACTTCATTGTAATTATCTATCTAATTACTCTTTGATTAATGAAAAGCATTCACAGCTACAAGCCATTTTTGCACTGTTTCATTCTTCAATAACTGAGTAAATTGTGTGATCTATCATGTGAGTTGTGTGTTTGTCCATAGATCTATGTGCTCAATTTAATAATAGAAACCCTAATAATCCAAACCAATTTGGAAGATAGTTTGTGCCTCGCTTCATTCCAAGAGAGAGAAGAAATAATGAAATTCAGGAAGAAAGGAGAGAAACTGAGGATAAAAAAGTGCCACCACCACTTCAGAATAATATAGTTGATGAAGAAGAAATTGAAGAGGAAGTGTTCTTTAAGGATACAGACCAGGATATGAATTATTTTGGAGAGCTGTTAAATGAAGGTTTTGTGATTGAAGAAGAGTTTTTAAACTCAGAATATTATGATGCTGATATGCTTGAAACAGAAAATGATTTGAATCTTGAAGTGACTGCTGTAACTGCTGATACATACCAGACTGAGCCAAAGAAGACTTTAAATTTGAGTTCAGGTCCAAAGCAAGTAGTTAGAATCCAAAGAAAAAGGTAGTTCTGCCTCCTAAACAACAGTCTAATCCCGTGATAGAGAAAAAACAAAATCAGAATAAACAAAAGAAGAATGTGGAAGTTGAAGAGGTAAATAAGAGTATGCAGAATTTTAACCTGGAAAATGAATTAGGTAAAATCAAGATCCCTATGCCTTTCATCAAGTTGATGAAGAATCCTTCTTATAAAAATTCAGTTCTGAAAATGATTGGTTCAGCAAACAGTCAACTTCCTTCTGATACAGTGAATTTATAAGAGGAAAATACTAAAATCTTTATTGGGTTAGCCTTGGCAGAAAAAACTAAAAATGAGGCAGGTGCATCACGTCCTTTTTACATCACACTAACTATTCATGAACAGATGATACATATTAAATTGTCTTTTGGATTCAGGAGCATCACATAACCTAATGCCAAAAGCTGTTATGGAGGTTTTAGGTTTGAGTATAGCAAAACCTTATCATGATTTGTATGCTTTTGATTCACGAGCTGTAAAATGTTTAGCAGTGATTAAAGATATGGTTGTCAGTTTAGCTTAGCTACCAATGAAGAGTGTGATTATGGATGTGGTAGTAGCAGACATTACACCTAAGTTTGGACTGCTCCTCTCTAGATCATGGTCCAAGAAGGTTGGTGGGAATCTATAGATGGATTTGACATATGCCACCATTCCTGTATTTGGAGGAGAAAATAAAAGGTTATATAGGGAGTTATAATTTTCCTATATTGTGACAGATGATAAGAACCCTACAAATCATCCCTTGTATGCTGTTGACAAGGATTTGGGTACTTGTATGTTGCATTTTAGTGATGATGATAAGACTACTAGTTTATTACATGTTGGAAAAGAAAATCCAGTTAAATGCACTAGGGAACAAGAAGATGAACTTTGGTAATTATACTTTGATGGATCATCATGTAAGGAGGGTGCTGGAGCAGGGGTTCTTCTAATATCTTCTGGTGTCGAAACAGTAAAATTATTGTATAAATTTGAATTTATCACCACTAATAATACTGCAGAATATGAAGCTTTGTTGTTAGGTTTGAAAGCTGCAAAAGATTTAGGCATTCAGCATATTTCTGTATATGGCGACTCTAAGTTGGTTGTTCAGCAAGTGAGGAACAACTATCAAGTAAAACAAGATTTTCTGAAAGTGTACTGTAATGAAGTATGGGATATGATAGACAATTATTTTGTGGCTTTTAATATCACTTATATTCCTAGGTATCATAACCAAACTGCTGATTCTCTTGCCCTAGCAGCCACACATTTCAGGATTCCCAAAACAAGACAGCTAAAGTATCCTATTGAGGTTAGGTACAGACCTTCTATGCCTGATAATGTAAAGAAGTGGAAAGTTTTTGAAGATGAGATTGAAATTAAAAGGTTTTTAGAGCTGACATGTGATTTTTCCAATTCCCTAATTGATCAAGAACAAGATGATGAGGTTGAGGATTTTGAAGATATTGCAGAAAATGAGATTGCTGGTCACAAGATTATTGAACTTAAAATTAATTTCATTCCTAAAGGTTTGGTACCATTAGAGAGAATATTTTCAAAAGATGATACACCTTTAAAACCCGTTGTACAGTCTTTAGAAGAAAATGTAGTGAACTGTAATATTGGCACCTCAGAACATCCTAGAATGGTTAAGATTTCAAAATCACTCACATCAGAACAGAGGAATAGGTACATTAAGTTGTTAAAAGAGTATGTTGATGTTTTTGCTTGGTCATATGAAGATTTGAAAACATATGATACTGGAATTATACAACATAAAGTGCCTTTAAAACAGAATGTTAAACCTTTCAGACAGAACTTATGGAGGATAAATCCAACTTTGTTTCCTGTTATTGAAAAGGTGGTGAAAAAGTTATTAGATGCTAAGATCATTGTTCCCCTTAGGTATTCTTCATGGGTTGCCAATTTAGTTCCTGTTAGGAAAAAGAATGGTGAAATTAGAGTGTGTGTTGATTTTAGAAATATGAATAGGTCTTTATTGAAGGATATTTACCCTTTGCCAAAAATAGAACAAATATTGCAGAAGGTAGTTGGTGCACAAAGAATTTCTATGGTTGATGGTTTGTCAGGATATAGTCAAATTTCCATGCATCCTGATGATAAAGAGAAAACAAGTTTTACTACTCCCTGGGGAAATTTCATGTATGATAAAATGCCTTTTGGATTAATGAATGATGGAGCAAATTTTCAAAGAGCTATGGACATAGCCTTTGTAGGGGAAAGAGATAAGTTTGTAGTGATTTACTTAGATGATATTACAGTCTTTTCACAATCAGATGATGAGCATCTAAAACACTTAAAACAAACTTTTCTGAAGTGCAGAAAATATGGTTTATCTCTTAATCCAAAGAAATCACATTTTGCTGTACAAGAAGGTAAATTATTGGGTTATTTAGTTTCAGCTGATGGCATAAGGATTGATTCGGAAAGGGTGAAAGCAATACTGAAAATAAGTTTACCAAGGAGCAAGAAGGATGTACAATATTTCATTGGTAAAATCAATTTTCTGCTTTGGTTTATACCAAATTTTACTGAGACTATCAAACATATTACAACCATGTTGAAGAAAGATTAGGAGGTCAAGTGGATCGCAGAAGCAAAAAACTCATTTGAAAAAATTAAGATGGCTCTTACTGAAGCTCCAGTATTAGTAAGTCTAGATTTTACAAAGGAATTTCTAACTTTTTCTTTTGCATCTGAAGATATATTGGCTGTTGTTTTATTACAGAAGAATAAGGATGGTCTTGAACAACCCATTGCATTTTTCAGCAAAACTCTTAGAGATTTAGAATTAAAATACAACATTTTAGAGAAGCAAGCTTACTCATTGGTAAAAGCTTTGAAATTTTTTAGAATTTATGTTTTGCATTCCAAGGTTATTGCTTATGTGCCTAATGCTGCCATAAAGGATGTTTTGACTTAGCCTGATAGTGAGGGAAAAAGAGGGAAGTGGATTGCCAAAATCATGGAATATAATGTGGATATCAGACCTACAAAGCTAGTAAAGGGACAAGGTTTAGCTAAATTGCTAGCTGATTCAAATTTTCAAGCTTTAGGTCTACATCTTATGGCAGAACAATCAGCACAGGAAGAAATTCAAGCAGAGCAGGAGAAAGAAAAGATTATGGATCATTATACAGAATCCACATGGTATGTAGATATTGTGCATTTTCTTTTGTTCTTGCAATGTCCAGAACATTTATATAAGAAAGCTTCTAAGTCTTTGAAATTCAAAATTACTAAATATTGTTTGATAGAACAACAGCTGTTTTGGAAAGATCCAGGAGGTATTTTGCTCAGATGTTTAGATAAACCAGAAATTGAAGGAGTGATCTCTGAATCCCATGAAGGTGCTTGTGGAGGACATAAGTATTGGAAGGAAACATCATATAAAATTCTAAGGGCAGGATACTATTGGCCTTCCTTATTCTCAGATGTATATCAGTAGGTAAGAGCATGTATCCCTTGTCAGAAATTTGCTGGTAAACAAAAGTTGCTGTCATTACCTTTAAAAGCAATTGCAGTTAATGCCCCTTTTCAGCAATGGGTTTTGGATTTCATAGGAGAGATAAATCCATCTTCTTTAGGGCAGCATAAGTGGATTTTGACTGCTACAGATTTCTTTACTAAGTGGGTAGAAGCTATTCCCACAAGGAATACCACAGATAAGGTGATTATAGATTTTATTGAAGAAAATATTCTTAGTAGATTTGGATGTCCACATAAATTATTGACTGATAATGCTAAAGCTTTTAAATCTAAGGCTATGGTAGCATTTTGTGAAAAGAATGGTATCATATTGAAACACTCAACTCCTTATTATCCTCAAGGGAATGGGTTAGCTGAGTCATATAATAATAATATTATTTAGAGTATCGAGAAGTTATTGAAGCAGAATAAACGATCATGGGATTCTATGTTAAAATATGCATTATGGGCAGATAGAATAACAGTTAAAAAAGCAATTGGAACTTCTCCTTTCCAATTAGTATATGGTACTGATGCAGTTTTTCTTGTTCAATTGGGTATCTCAGTGATGAAATTTTTTCAAGATTGTCAGGAAGAACCAAATGATATGCAAAGAAGAATTTATGCATTGATAGAGTTACAACAAAAAAGAGATACAGTGGAAGAAAAGGCTCAGCTGTACAGGTTAAAGGTCAAAGAAATATTTGATAGGAAGATCAAAGATAACACTTTTTCAGTGGGAGACATGGTTTTGAGAAGGGATGCTAGGAATTAGTAGAAAGGAAAGCATGGCAAGTTTGGTAACCTTTGGTTTGTTCCTTTCATAGTATCGAAGTTTTTGGAAAACAATACTTTTGTTCTACAGACTTTGGAGGGTGAGGAGTTGTCTAATCCAGTCAATGGACGATTCCACAAGCATTTTTACAGTTTTTGAGATGGATACTGGACTTTTATTGTATATACTGGTGTGAATAACAGAATAAGGACTCCATAACCCAATGGAAATTTTGCAGACTAGCAGGTAGCAGCACAGAAGGCATTGGTCTATAGGTTCTTGAAGCCTCATAAGGAGGACTTCATCCCGCAGCAGGAGCCAGATGTCAGGTCATGTTTTTGTTTTCGATCTTTTAATACTTTTGTTTATGTTGAAGTTTGGTTTTAATCTTTACTCCTAGAAAATTTTGTTGCTTAGGATATTTTGAATTTTTTTTCCCTTTAAGCTTTCATGTTATTTGTTTTCTTAGCTTTATTTTCGAAAATTTTAGTTTGATTTCATAATCAGAGGGCTAATAGAAGGCTTATATGGATTAAAAGGTCTAAATAATATCAAAAAAGTTTGATTCAAGTTCCTAAACCAACTTTAAGCCTTTTTCATGAATTTAATTTTTGCAAATTATTAACTCAAACTTTCTTGTAGCGCTAGCCAAAAACAAATACACACGCGCTACAAGAAAGTCGCGCAAGTCAAAAATTATCATTTCTGGTTCAGTTTTCTCTGGAATTCTCACACATAAAATGTCAATCATACTCAGTGATGGATTTGATACGTGTGTCTTTTAGAATAATCACTGTGACAGGTGTAAATATTATCTTGAGGGTGAATCATGGCGGTTTGTTGCAGAGATGATGCAATAATGATAGTAGACCATAATGAGACAAAGGCATTTTGAATCACCTATTCCCTGAAGTGCACGTAGAGCAGGTGAAGGTCGTGGTGAAAAATCAGCACTTGGTAATCAGAATTTTGAAACAAAGCAAAAATTAGGGCTTTTAGGAGCGATCATCTAGAGCTATCAAAGTGGTCAGAGAAGATTGGGACATGCAATGCGACAATTGACAGTTAAGAGAACGATATTCTAGCAGCTGGATTAGTCGTTTTAACAGGTAGGCTGCAAACTGATTACCAAGGTTTATAATTAGGGTTTTTTCCTAAAACAAAGGATTAATGACCGAATTGATGGCAGATTATTATTTTTTAAGCCTAGTTGATACTAAATGATGGATTCTTAGTCATGGAATTAAAGTATTTACCAGCTTAAATGAGAAGACTTCAATTTAGGGTTTTTAGGGTTCCCCTATGTAGTATTGTCTATTAGTTTATCAATATTTGAAGACAGTGAAAGTGTGTTTTATTGATAGAAGCTATTTGACAATAGTTCAAAATGAAAAAGAGTAGTAAGACTAATAGGGAAGAACGCTTAGACTCAAGTTGGGTTCAAAACTTTCCATATTGTGCACAATTGTTTGTAGAAGCAGGGTGGTTAGTGTTCTTTGAAAAGATTGAAGGTTATCACTCAGAGGTTTCTTACAAATTCCCTCAATGTTTAGACAAGGATGTAGTGTCTTTTGACACTTTGAAGTTCAAACTAACCAGGGAGTTACTAGCAGAAGCAACAGGAATTCTGGATGAGGGAGAATTCTGGTTCAAAAAGATGCCCTTCACTTTTGATGCTCAGAGATATCTACTTCCAAGTGTAGTAGTAGACTAGGGAAAGGGTGTTCCTATTCAAAAATTTAAACCTGAGTGGACTGAGCCTATCAAAATCTTACAAATCTATGTCACCTGTGAGGGGAGATTTGCCTTTGTGTTTAAATATCATTTTAGATTCCTTCAACATCTCAATCATGAATCCAAAATGAATCTTCCTTTCTTCTTTTTGAAAAGTTTACAGAAGATGTCAAGTAGGGTGAAAGAACATCAGGATCATACAAAACAATTAGTTTTTCACCATGGGCTCATAAAACTTATCATAAGTACTGTATTGCAGAAAAGAGAGAATACATGGGAACACTTCTTATTTTGGTCAGGTTTCAAAACTAAGAAGGAGGATCAGTCTCAGAACAGACAGTTAGATAGGGGTCATATTTTGATCAAGAAGATTAAAAAGAAGGTCATAGTCAAAGATGAAGAAGCTGATGAACCAGGAAAAGCTTCGAATCAGGAAAATGAGAACATTGAACTTGGACAATGAATTAATGTTGAGGAAAGAAGAGATTCAAAGTCAGAGATGAAAGAAGTTGAGCGAGTGAAAGATGCTTTAACTACATAATCAAATCAAGGTGTAAATGAATATGTTAAGGAGCAGAAGCAGAGCCCTATTATAGTACTTTCTGAAGAGGATGAAAAATACTTATATGATGAGGCTAGGGCTCCTATTACTAATGAAGCTAGGGTTTGTTCTAAGCAAGAAATACAAACCCATTTTGAAGAGGAGACAATGTCACGAAAGAAAAGAGTGAAGGTTGTTCAATTTGCTTCAATAAATCATCAAGGAAAGGTTCTAAAAATGTCAGGAGAAGTTGGAGTAGTCTGGATACCCAAGACAAGGCCAAAGAACAAGCTTAGGTTAAACATGAAGAAGCTATTAAATCCCAAATTGGCTGATAAAAAGATTACAGTAATAGAAGATTCATCATCTCAGGAGAAATTGGAAGATAGTGAAGATGACAACAAAGAAGTTATAAAGGGTAAAAAATCAATAGTTTCTAAAGAAAAGCCAATCTTCACTAATGCTAAGATCTCATACATTTTCATGGAGGTTCAAAATAAGACGATTCAAGAACAACAACAAAATGAAATAAAGAGTTCTTGTATGGAGAAAAAAGAAGTAATTGAAGAAGTTCAGTGCAATGTTGAAGGTGAAGAACATCCAGAGATTCCCGTGACCTTCACAGAGCTTATGAAGGAGGATGAAGAAATATACAAGAAGCTGAAAATCCCATGGGCACGAGAAGGGATGCAATCAATATCAGAAAGTAAATGTATTGATTCTGAAAAGGAAAATATGCAAAGGAGCATTAATCAATACAAGCATCAAATTGAATATATGCATGAAACTAATGATGGATTAGTTACTGCAAATATGAGACTTAGAGAAGACTTGGAAGAAGTGAACAATCATTATCAGGAATTGATTACAGTTTCTAAAGAGGCTCTTAAAAGAAAAAGACAGGGAGAGAATCAGTTTACAGAACTAAGGTAGACTATCCAGGAGCTGACTCAGCAGAATGAGGAGTTAACAAAGAAAGTTGCAGACTTGGAAGCAGACCACCTGAAAGCTAGAAGGAAAGCTCAAGCATTAGAGGGAATTGCTCTTCTAGCTAAGGTAACAAAAATATTTGTAAAAGGTACTTTGACAAGAACAGTTATTAGTTAGTTTGAAAAGTAATTTAATTTTTGTATAATGATAAAGTTTATATTGAATAGTTCGATAGATAACTTAAAAAGTAGTTAGGGTTTAGTTATGCAACTATTTTTGAAAGAACAGGATAAATGTAAGTTGGAAAAAGGACCAATGGTTCGATTTTTGTGGCAAGGGGAGGCTATCAGGCTGGTTTATGAGCTAAGTGTAAAGACTCTTATGTGTTTTTGATGACTGAATTATGAAACATATGCAACTATATGCCCTTTAGACTTTTGACTGGTTTCATTTCTAATTTGTGTTAATTACTCAGTTGGTATACTCATTTCTTGTTTAAGGTTTTGATACTTGAAATTCTTGCTAGCTGTGGGTGAAACTCAGTACTGTGATTTTTATGTTTGGATTATGGTTGATATGTTATGCATCTCAGTCTTTCAATTGCTCATGATTTAGTGTTTGCTTTGGTTTCATGCAGTTTCTTTTCTCTTGCCTACAAACTATTCAACCAAAACCATAGAAAACCCTATTTTACTTTATTGTGTTTATTGAGATTGTGTTGGCTTGTTCTCTCATAGTTTGGGAAAAATTTCTGGCACTAACAGGTAGTTGTGTTTTGTCTATAGGATAATAGAATTTCCACACCCTCATCATAACAACTGAGAAACTAGAAGTATTGGAGGAACATCGAGGCTAACAAGGAAAAGTATGGGTAAGTGTCATGAGGCAGTTCGATATGCCATTTGGATGCAACACTTGTGAGTGTGCACTAGAATAACTACAATCAGATAGAATCATCCACTATGAGGTTATATGAACACCATAAGTTGAATGACATAATATGGTTTTTGGGGTCTTCTCCCGCCTTTCTCTCAAACTTAGGGATGTCTGAAGGGAGTTTGGTAGGCATGGGGGGCCATAATGGGTTATGATGAATGGGTTTGTTTTTCAACCATGCCAAATCAGGCAGGGTTAGACTAGCCATGAATGGTAGACTAGAACTAAGAATGGATAGGGAAGATCCAACAATGGTGCCGATGCCATCGGGAATGTAGTTCCCATGGGTAAATGGGGGTGCGTAAGGCTAACTTCTGACAATAGGAGTAGTCACTGGGATGGTAGGAATATACAGAATGGAAGTGGAAGGGACAATGCCCCCATGTATGAATGGTGGTATGGTAGGAACCACAGTTTTTGGAGTGGGGCCACCACTAGTGGGTAATGGAATAGCAGTAGCGTGTGCAGTGGAAAGCGACCTACCAGGATCAAGAATTGTAGATCCAATGCAAGGGATATCCTGAATGATGGGTGGAACAGACACAAGCCCACTATCAACCGCCCCACCTGAAAGGGGTTAGGAGGTGCACCAACCATGGGGCTAGATGGGGCTGTGAACAAGGTACGTTCAGATTAATAGGAATCTGATTCAGATTAAGAGGGAGTATATGGCTATGAAGGTGGTGAATGATGACAAATATGGATCCGACGGTGATGGTTCAAGGAACTGAATTGATGGGTATGCCCCCTAAGTCTATGCGAATAGCATGGTGGAGCAATGATGATGTGGTGGTGTGCTATGTAATGAATGTAGGCATAAGAGTTTCAACCACAGGCTCAAAAATACAACTACAGTCGAGTGTGCAGAAGGAGAGCGCACAAATGGTGGCTCATAGGCCAAAAAGAAAGCTCTAGATCCGAAATGCAACAATGTGTTACATCAGGTGAGTCTACAACAAAGTGGCTAGAAATCCAACAAGTAGCACTACCTAGAAAGAAAATGACGCACTAAACTATGGGGTATAAGTGCAATCAAACTCCTATCTACAAGCTGCAAGCCCCTCACAAATCGTATCCTCTGCAGGGTGATTAAATCCCAATCAAACAATATGAAATGGAAGAATAATAGGCTAAGAGAATCCCACTCCTAAGAGGGACCTCAGGTACAAGAGACCTAGATAGAATTGAAACTAGGCTACCTTGTTTATGACACGTCCGAAGTGGTTTCCTGGCACTTCAGCCCTTTGGCCCTTGACACCTGGTATACTCCGACATGCATTAGGAGGACTATGATCAGCTAGCCTTCAATACAGAATGGATTGTGGTATTCCACCCTGAATTCCATAACCCCTTCATCGTGGCTTACTCCCGTAGAGCGGGGGGCCCTCCGATAGACTGGTCATGACCGTGTCAACAAGTACTAGAGGATTTTGGTACCCTAATGGAAAAAAACTATGTCTCAACGTGAGTGACAAATGGGAGTTATCTGGATGCCTATCCCTAGTGTCCTAACTTAACTACAAGATTGTTTTGGTCCTCAAATGAGGTTACAATGTTGGTTGAGTTAAGTTAATTCTTAGGCTAGCTTGGGGTTATGAACCAAGCATTTTACTTTAGGGTGTGATATGTGTGCACAAGTGATGTGTAATGTATAAACTTCAGAGATCTCACAGCTGAGACACAATTTCATATAATAACAGTAAATGACAATAAATATCATGCAAAATAACTAATTCTTCCAGAAAATAAAATGTACACAATTAAATGAGTGCATAAGGAACAAATAAGGTTGTAGGAAACACACAAGGGGGTCTCAACTATAAAGCTAGACTAAAGGGGCTCATATACAAGGTAAATAGGACCAAAAAACAAACCATGGGGTTGTAATGGATCATATATGGACAGAAACAGGCCGAGAAGGGGTAGAATACAGATAGGGGGTCTGGAAAAAGGGTCTCAAACACCGAAAAAGGACTGAAAAACTGTAGGTCGCACCTGTCGGTGAAACATGTGCGATCAGGATCGCATAAAACTGTAAAATAGTCATGATCGGGACATAAAATAAGAATAAAGGTTTAGGTCACACAAAAATGGGTTTATGCACGACATGTTGCAAAAAATTGGGTCACAGTAGCGACTAAGGTTGCTCTGGGAGCTTGGATAAGCGCGATATGGAGTTTTGGTCTAGGTCGCACTTATCGGGGAAAAAGGCACAACCTAGGTCATGCTTATTGAGAAAATAGGTGTGACCTAGTCGCAAATTTATACCAAATAAGTGTGATCCAACAGTAAGTGAGGATTTTTTTAGAAAAGGTTGTCGGCTTGGGTCGGGGAGCAAGCATTGAGGAAAAAATGGTTCAGATCTGTGACGACCGAAGGTACCCAAGTATAACAAACCAATATAAACACCTTCAAAAAACAAAGATTCGAAGGGATCAATCAAGTGGAGTCATCAAAACTGTAGTATGGATTTCTCCCCTACTACATGCAAAAGCACCTACCCTATATCATCCAGATCATAGTGTAGAGTTCATGGTGTGAAGTATCTTTCAACCTTGACTTGCAATAACAAATAATAATGAATAGTGGCACTAGCATAAATATTTTTATGATATATATATATATATATATATATATATATATATATATTAACTAAAAAAAAGGAACAACAATACGCATACCTTTCTATAATGTGGGCAAGTGCAATCATCTGAGGAAATGGTCCACCGACTCCACAGTCTGGTTCTTCAGTCGTCTCCACTAATGATTGTCAAATAGGGGGAACAGATCCAAGTGAGTATGGATCAAGCTCAACATACATCGTGGGAAATGATATAGCAAAATATGGGGATAATGGAAAAAAGTAATGTCATGTAATGTAATGACCAAGATTTATGGAATCAAAGAATGTAATCTTTGGGGGGAGACCTTCACAATGTATTTATAGGATGATCCAAGGTTTTTTGTCCAATGGTATTTTATTTTGCATGGTATTTATATATGGTTTTTGAACCATTCTCATTTTAGTGTTTTTTGGTCCTTTTTGGAGAGAGTAGGGATAAATCACAATAAATGCTCAACTCCCTATATTTGTGGGGGAAGGGATAATAATGTTTTTGACCATATTTGGTGGAACTTTAGTTGTGAAGGTCAAAGTGGAGGAAATAATGGTGGGATAATGATGTATAATTATGTTTTGGGCCATAGAGAGCTAGTTGAATAATTTTTGGTGTTAACATGCATTTATGCAAATAAGTTTCTTCTTGTCATTGCAAGCTCAGTTCATGTGATAATAAGACTTCCATGTTATCTCATTTTGACACCATTTTAGATATGGGATTGGTTATCAATTATGTTCGTCTCTCTTGGTGTATGTGGGTTGTAACATTGTATCATATAGACTATTCTCAAATTGTTTTTTGCTTTGTTTATTATTTACTTTTTTTTCCTGGTAACATATGATTTGAAACAGGGAGTCTTTTAGTATTTTGTAATCAATTCTCAGGTTATAAAGGTTTCTAGTTATCCACTTACATTTAGTAGTAGACTATTATTTCATATGATATGTGGCTAAATTGTTTCGTTCTAGACTGTTGGTTCCATCAAAGATAATAGATTTTAATAGTCAAGTCTTTTCCATCTTTGTGAGGAAGATAAGAGGGTTTAACATAGGTTCCTTTATGATAATATCAATGCACTCCCCCCTTGATATCAGTTGTACCTGTAGTGGGGATTTCTCCCTAGCTACATGCAGAAGCACCAACCTTAGATCGATGTGATCATAAGGAAGAATTCAATGGAAAAAATGGAAAACTAACCTACCAACTGAAAGCAAATATTTTTTATTATTTTTTAACATGTATATCGGCTAAAATAATGCAAGAAAACAAAAAGTAAACACACCTTTCTCCTATAAGATGGGCCACCATAGCCATCCTCAAAAATGGTTCTGTAGCTCCATGGGTTGGTTCTCTAGTTGTCTCCATGGAAAATTTTCAAATAGGGAATGGATCCAAAGAGGGTACGGAGAATGTCTCAACGTACACCGTGGGAAATGGCATGGCAACGGGAATGATGACAGGGGAGTATATGGAATACCTGAGAGCAAAAATGTCACAGTGTAAGCATAAGTGAATGAGAAAAAATGTATTTTGGGAGAGCCCTTCACAATGTATTTATAGTATGGTCCTAGGGTTTTTTGACCCAAGATGGTGACCCATGGTATTTATCTATGGTTTTTTTTACCCTTTCTCTTTTTAGGGATTTGGACCCCTTTTTAGGGTTTTTGGACACTTTTTGTGAGAGAGTGAGGGTAAACCATAGTAAATAATGATGTTTTGGACCATTTTTGGTGGATATACAATTGTGAAGGTTAAAAGTAAGGGAAATATGGTAGGAATATGATGTATGTATCTGGTTTAGACCATGGGTAGCTAGGTGAACACTTTTTAGTGTTAACAGAATGCCCCCTGATGTGCGAGGGCAGGAGCTCATCGTATGGCCGATAGGCATCATAGGATTATGGGAACAATGGTGACAATAGTGGAGAGACTGGAGATACCCGTGGAGAAGTGGATATTCGTCGTTTGAACTACAATGGATTTTGGTTTTTTATTATAGGTTCTAAAAAATGGATGAGATACATATAATATGTGACATGTATATGGACGAGGCAAGCATACCCATGCTCATAACAATGAAAAAAGAATAAATAATGGGATCAAGGCTCAAGAACATGGGAGCCGATCAATAAATATATAAATGATCATACATAATGGTGGCCTCAATGGGAGGATGAATACAATGATGATACAAAGAACTGATGCATAGGAACAATGGAATTCTCATGGAATGCAATATCATCAGAACTAATGCTCCGCTGAACTTGGAAGTGTACATATATATATCAATGATTGAGAGTCAGAATCTCTATGGTACAATGTGCAATGTCAAGTACTGGAGATACATGGAAGCACAACAGTGGGGCTTCCGAACACTGTCGCCAATGCAGCCTGGAAATCACAGGAGACATGAGATTGTATGAGTCCCATAGATAGACTCACCAATGTGCTAGAGTCAAGTGAAAACCGGGGTCTTCGACCAAATAATGAATAGAAATACCCTGTACGAATCTCAACGGTGTGATGATGTAGCTGAAGTCGAGCACGTGAGACACAACCATCTTGAGAGGAACTAATGACTCCTCTCAAGTGGTCCAAGGAACTCATCAATGAGGTGGATGAAACCAGGATACATGGACCTATGGGTCTATCCTATGGAATAGATGTGTTGGCGTCGATAGAGGGAGACCTGCAACTAATCAAGGAAATGATGTACTAGAAGCACGAGGGGGGTAACCAAAGATGTGGAACAATCTGGGGACTGAAACACTGAATGGGGGAACATGGGAAGGGGAGTACGGAGGACTCAAATTTCCTTTCTTCAGAGTATGATGGTAGGGCTGACCTGGAAACAAATGAAACTGACTCATGGGAGAGGGATCATAGCTGTAATACCTGGAAGATAACTGCAATGGGAGATACTAAGGGAAGTAACTGGAGCAGGACTACTCATGGGATCCAAGGAAGACTCATCACATAATACTGTGAACAAAGGCGACCCAGTGGGGGGAAACTACCAAACTATGATATCATATGTGGTGGTTCCAAAATACACTGTTTAGGCCTTCTTCATAGTATAAGGAGAGCAAAGAAGGGATATAAGTAATCTCACTATGCTACGATCTTGTGGATTTTTAGTGAGCTCGAGAAAGTAAATGCTCGATGGTGTTTTTATTTTTAGAGAGTCTGAAAATAGGAAGAAGACTCTAGTGTGGTATATTTTTCATTAATAGTATCCTAAACTTGAAAAATGATAAAAGTATACAAAGGAGAGCTCTCCTAACCTCTAGGGAAGGAAGAATTCTTTACTGTTGGTAGTCCAATCAGGCCGAAAAAGGTTAAACCTATACTAACTGGATGGTTTTTCAAATAATTTTACGAGCATGAACGAAACCAAGTTTTCTTGGCAATTTTTTCTTGATGAGAAGGATGGAAAAGAGATTAAAGACAACCTATGATGAGCTTTTTCGTAAAGTACGGTCCCAATGTACGAGAAAGCATAAATGGATACAAAGGGAAACATTCCTGGCTTGAATGTGCCAGGGTGGTCCTTTTATTATAATAGTATATATAGTCCAAAAAAGGAGATAAACGAGGATACATAGACGCTAGTTCAAATACTTTAACAAGTGTGAAAGGAAGCAAGCATGCTCGACAATCTTTTCATTCTTTTAGGAGTAAAAAAAGAGCTTAACAAAAAATCCGTAATGGTTAATCAAGAAAGGGGGAAGTGTTCGATATATTGAAATAGGTTATGTTTAGAACATGGTTGAGAGGAATAAATGTAGAACACTGGTGGGCCCCCCTTGTGGGACGATGGATGGAGGTGAAATATGTCCAACTGTATAGTATGGATGGAGCGGATGGCTTGTGAACATGCCAATACATACAATGGGTGATTTGCATGATGACATGCAAATTGAGGAGACTTCTAGGAAATGGCCCAGAAAATCATAGTGAGATCATGAGATGAGGGTCTCGTCAAAAGACAGGCGACAGAAAACTGAACGTGGTGGTGCGAATGGTGTCTCAAATGAACACCGGATAACTCTGTGGTGCACAGAAGAAAAACTAGCCAAAAGGAGGCCTATAAACAGGGGGGACCACATGACATGTGCCATTTTCACTGGTCAGTGTTGAGTTGGAGTGAAGGACCCCGGAACACAGCTACTGATTTCTTCTGATTGGATTGACGATTTTTCGAGCTGTGAATTGCAGGTAAGAGATCTCATCGAACATGTCTTTTTCACTATTTACTTTTTCTTATTGCTCATCCTGGGGCCCATGCCGAGATCAGAGGGTTATCGAGGCCTGGTCACACTTTTCAAGGGAAAATATGCGACCTAGGTTGCTCAGATTGGGCTGACAGGAGCGACCTGGTCGCACCTGTCAGGGAGACATGTGCGATCTAGGTCGCACATGTTGAGTAGATAGAAGCGACAAAGTCGCTCCTGTTCAGGGTTTTTGAGAGACTTGGTTCGCATAAAAAAGGCCGAACATGAGCAACTCATCCCAGGATGAGTTTTTATGTATGATTGGACCTGAAAGGGACTGTGTGTGTGTGCAAGATGCCACAAGTGGCATGGTGAGAGCGAGATATTGGGAACCTCCGATATGAGGTACGTGATGATTCAGCAGTGTAGGATATGCTTGCTCGCTGTGGGTTATGGAAATACTTCCAGATCCCACTCATGCGTTCAACAAAAGTATTACTGGACAAGCTAGTGAGCTTCTAGGACTGAGATGCTGAGTGTTTTATCATCTAGGATGAGAAGATCGATATCACACTCCTTGATATCTATTTTCTGACTGGTTCCCTATGTTGGGTGTGATCGACAATGTTACGCCGAATCTCTCCCATGGGGTGTCACTGGACGACCTCTGCGAGAGACATTGTTATGCTTCTACATCGGTGCACTCATCATACATACTAGTGTGCGACATTGAGAGTCTTGAGACTCGAGCTGTGGCAGCCATGGTGTTGCAGATACTGGGATCATCAAGACCGCACAATATCCTAGGCGGTCAGCTCCAAATCATTGAGCGTGTGTTGAGGGGCACCTACTTTCGGTGGGCCCAGATGTATCTGACTTAGGTTTGGCATGTGTTGAACCATGCTAGTTCAATGGCAGGGGATTTTTGTTTCCCCTCGTTCTTGTGCTCATTATTTTTTTAGAGGATACCTATGCTATGACCACATCAGACGGTGTGAGAGGGGGGACCTCGCGAGCCTTGCATGAGGAGGCGGAGCGAGATGATGATCAGGGAGGGAGGCGGCTCAGTGGGATGATTCTTCATGTGGGAGCTCTTTGCACATTGGAGGCAGATACCTGTCCTTATAGAGGACTATCCATATGCTGGTATGGATTACCAGGGAGATCCTGACATGCCTCGACCTATAGGATAGGCATGGGGACCTGATGGTATGTATACATGATGCTTTATGTGGTTGCATTAATATATATTTTACTAGTTTAGTGGTAGCCATTATATGTGTGTGATGGATACTAATGACATACTATGTGCATGTGCAGACATCAGGCCATGCCTGTCACATACCCCAATTTTGTAAAATTATGTAATTTGTTTTATTTTATTTCTGAGACATTATGTTAAACTTAATCCTAAGTAGGGATTGATGACTCAGCAGAGTCAACAATTATGGAGTGTAATTGAGAATATTTTATTAATAATAAATAAATTATGGAGACAACAGCATGGGAGAGCTGTTAAAAGAGGTTACTAGTCAAATTGGTGGATGGAACTAGGTGGAAAGGCAAAAGACAAGTGGCGGCATCCTCAAGCACTTCCTAAGTTGCAGGTGGCAACTTCCCTATATTTGGGGTCATGATTCCCCAAGAAAGTGGAATGTGAGAAGGTGGCTCATTAAATGACAGTTAACCCAACTAAGACCTAGGCAATCTTTAAAAAGTACTCAATGAGGAGAGCTCAGGCTGCTCAGTTATTTTTATTCCAGAAAGAATTCATTCAGGTGAATGTGATTCAGGAATTTCATTGAGGAAAGAGGGAAAACAGTAAGGAATTGTGTTGGGTGAATTGCTGCAGTAACTTGATCTGTTTTCAGCTATTTGAGCTGGGAGAACTGACTGATAGTTCTGAGTTAATACTGAGTTAAAGACTAGTATCTGATTTTCTGCACCTAGTTCCAGCCAGGGAGACCAGAGCAAGATCGGGGGTCCTGAGAAGTCGCTGTTTGAGCGCTCTCCAGGAATTGGTAGGGAGGAACGGCCTCCCATCGTTGTTGTTGTCCACAGCTTAAAACAGGTTCTGCAAATTTGTTTCTATATGTTTACTAATTATAAATGGTTGCAAGTTATGTGTATTTACATGTTTGAGTAGCTAGTTGGTTTCAGTACAATTATCATCTCAGAATTTCAGTATGAAAAGCTATTAGTAGTTACTGTGTTTTTCCTCGTTTGGTATCACCAAACCGTACTCTAGCACAATAGCTCAGTCTCAGAAGTAATATTTTTCTGGACTGAGTTCCCTAACTAGTTATTTTCTTTAATCACTAGTGCCTTATTATTTTATAATTTTTCTGCATCCTGTGATTTATTTATCAGTTACTGATCAGTAAAGATCGCAGAACTTAGTCTCAAGTTTATTTATTTGTTAAAAATTTCTTTTCTTGTTTTCAAATAATTTCTGTACTTAGAGAACAACTCAAAGCAAGAACTAGATACAGAACTAATTTACTCTGTATTCCAGATTTCTTTTAAACCTGTTAATACTGGTTTTTATAGATACAGCTTAAACAGCCTAGAAAACTGTTTTACATTATCTTATACGACTAAAGAGTAGGACTGTATAAACAAGAGTTTTTATATTTATAAACTAAAGCAAAGATTAAATATTTAGAAATATCTGAGTTTATACCCAGTTTTTATAGTTTAATAATAAACCATGCACTGGTTATGTCACC